>CM033644.1:89433438-89498785 GCA_019512145.1 Engystomops pustulosus | reverse complement strand
TGGCTATATACACTGGGGCAGAGCCTGGCTGGCTATATACACTGGGGAGGCTGTGACCAAAGCATTTCCCACCCTTGGCTTATACTCGAGTCAATAGGTTTTCCCAGTATTTTGTGGTAAAATTAGGGGCCTCGGCTTATACTCGAGTATATACGGTATATAGTTTCTGCTCAGTTTTAAAAAAACATTTAAGAGGAAATTTATCATGACGTTTTACGGTAAAACTGTTCTAGTTGCCCATGGAAACCAATCAAAGGTCAAATTTAATTTTATAAACAGCTGTGGGAAAATGAAAGCTGAGCTCTGATTGGTTGCCATGGGCAATTAGAACCGTTTTGGTCTAAGAGACTTATAATAAATCTCCCCCTTAACATTTAATCAGCCATAATGGCATATTCTCATACTGCGGTGTATGAAACTGGGATAGGTGTATTTTTTGCAGGATTTTTTTCAGAACTATATGAGCTTTGGATCATTTTTATTGTCAGAGGGTGAGGAATCGGGCATTTACAGTCCATGATCCTGGTCAGAACAGATCAGGTATTAGCGGTGGGTCCCTTCTCTATAATACAACAGTTATCTGCTGTGTAGAGAAAGGGTGACAAACATAACCTTAAAATGATAACCTTAAAAGTTTTTAGGGTGCAGAGCAAAACACAAGCAAAACAGAAAATGCATGCGCCCTTAAAAGATTAAAATGAGAAAAATCAGATCAGACGTGACATAAGCACACACAAAAGGCTACAATTTTCCAGATCATCAAAAAACACAGATCGGTTCAGATATGGATACAGCTTTGTAAAAAAAAAAAAAACTGTGGGCAGACTACTTGTTCCTCTTGTAAAAAGGATAAAATAATGTGTGCATGGGAACCTAAGTCCAGGAACAGAAGATCAACAGATGGACTAATGGGGATGGTCAGTGCATATTTTAGAAATTGGCAATACCCTTAACCCTCAGAAATGTAAACATGAAAGCACTTACCACATATGTACTGACCGTTTCTGTGACAACACTTCTGTATGGTGTTTTAGAGTTGCCAGTGTTCGGTCCAGGTGCAGGGGCAACTGGATTAGGAGCTGGTGATGCTGCCGCCGGTGCAGGTGGTGCCTGTACAGGAGGTGGGACAAGAACTGGTACCGGAGCCGGAGATGGGACAGGTGGAGGCGATTTAGGCAAAGATGGTGGAGGAGCAGTTTTGGCATCTGGAGCAGATACCACTTTACTGATAACTCTGAGGAGAAAAACATAATTGTCAATTTGTGTCAATATCTGAACAACATCAAAGCGAAGACATCTCCTTTACATGGAGTAAAATATACAATTCTTAGTAAATGTGGACACCATAGTTCACAGCGTGCCAGTGCAACACAAGATCTTCAGTAAATCCTGTGGATATATCATACAGACAGGTACCGTGCGGGCACCTATATACGATTATACCATGTAGGATAAAAATATTACCAGTCAGTGAACAGTAAATATTCTTCTTTCTCAATTCAAGCTTCCACTGAGCATACACAGAAATGCAGTGAAAATATACCCAGACATTAAGAAGTCCTGAATACACTGGAGTCTTTACACTGACATGTGGGAACTACTCAAATGAACATTAATAGAGGCCCATTTTAGTGCTGATAACTTTTATCTCCAAGATGAAGGGGTGTCCAAGTCTTTCAGCTTCTTACATTAAAGACATTACAAATATTTGCTAATTCAATACTTCCTTCCTCAAATGCGGATCTGTGGCTGGCAGCAAAACAAATTCCTAAACAGTGTAACCTCCACAGGAAAATGCTTCCTGCCCTCGACTTTAGTAGTGTCAAGTGTAGTTTACAAGAGGAGCGGACTGCAGAACCACCCGAATTACATTTCTATAACTCACTAAATATAGCCAGCAGGGATGTAGAGTCGTTATAAAATGGACCCACTGCGCAAACATAATAAATTATAAAAATTTGGAAATTTCCTTTAGATCATTTGCTGCATTGTATTTTGTGGCCATGCATTATGTTTAGGATATATAATATACACATACACACACAAGCACCAAGAACTGTCATTTCTTTCAGCAATAAGGATCTCCAAACTATTGCATGTGAACTATGACATGGACCCAGACTGAAGACACCATGCCGTAGAATATAGCACAATTGAGCAATGGTAATTATATTCCTTGAGAAAGGAAAAAAAAGAGATAAAAATTTAATTATTTATAGAAATGCAAAAAGGACAATTAAAAATAAGCTGAAATGTATCTGACATAATGTAGTCTTACAGGTAGATTAAAACTAACAATAAAATGATGGTAAAAGATGACACTTCACTTTCTTCCAACATTCGCTGTGAAATACGGCTCCAGGAGGAGCACATGCCTCCGATCCGTCATCTCGGGAGAGGATACGCAGTGACCGCTATTAGACAGTCTGTTTATTTACAGTAATTAGATTTCCATTCCTGTGGTGTTGGCTTTCTGGAGATGGTTACATTAATAGCTTCTGCAGCCAATTTGTAGCCAATGAAGACAAAACTGCCTTCAGCTTATTCTGCACTCACAGTACAGGTTTATCAGAAGGTCCAGAAGAGAAATCAGAGATTTCTGTGAATTCTCAATATTTATGGCTGATGCCTTGTATAAAGCACTTGACCTAATGGGTTAAGGTGCAATATGGTGCACAGTGCTGCCTACTTGTGTTATATAGTCACTCAGCAGTCTTTAATGCAGCCATCCAGCTGTTAGCAGTTTTCATTTCTAAGTAATAAACCACTAAATTCCACATTGTAAAATAATTTGGAGGCCCATTAGTGCAGCAATAAACACAGACAGTCCGTGCCAGCGATCCATTGTTTAGCTCTCCGCATACAGTGGTTTACTCTTCCACATTCTTCTCCCTGCAGTATCATTTCTTCCTCCAGAATTAATTCCACTCCTGGTTCTCCTTCATGGGCTTCTGTTGAATGAGCAATCGCTAGCGGAGTAACCAACACCGCCTACAGCTGTGTCCCACAATAGCCCCCTGCTGCTAGCGTTACGTTTTCTGGAGGATTTGGTCACGCTGCCCTAACTGCTGCAGACACTGGCCTTATTCATGGAAACGTGCACAAGGAGGGATTTTCAGCAGGATTCCTTTACCTGTTTCCCCACCACAGAACAGTGGATTAAATGGACTAGGTCATGAAATGCAAACCAACAGCCTGATGAGTCAAAACACCACCCCATCCTCGCCCCAAACACACAGAAAGAGTCAAGGTTAAGGGCAAAGGCAATCTGGATATGCCCATAGAGTGCAGTCTAATGATCCCTATTCTTTTCTGCAAACATTGTAAGGGGTAGCCAGGTGAGTGAGAAGAATGGAGAGGGCACCTTTACTGTGTTATATAAATGTAATGTGCCAGTCCATAGGTCACTACCAATCAGGCAGAATGTCTCATTGGAGCCAATAACATACAACTTAGAGAATTATAAATCAGTAAACAACAAAATCCTGACAACCCACTACACATACAATGAAAGATAACAAACCATTATATATGCAAGTAGAAAACTGTAAAGCTGTCCCATTGCGAGTCATGGTGAAAATCTTGCAGCTCAGCAAAAGCTCTAACTTCTGTCTCCATTACATTTGAGAGTCAACATTTATTTTGCCCTCGACACGTTCCTATGTATTTCTATGGGCTCATACACACAGTTGCGGTTGCCTTACCCCTGCATGTGAACAGACTGCCCGAGAACCAAACAATAGTGCAGGTCCTATCCTAGTGGTTTGGGCAGTCCTCTTCTGTCATCAGGGTTTTATCCTCTGCAAATAGACCTGGTTCAAGGTCTCCTTCCAATATTGTACTGGCGGTCCCCTAATAAAGAACACCCGACTTACAGACAACCCATAGTTACAAACTGACCTCTGGATGTTTAGTAGTTTACTGTACTTTATCCTTAGGCCAAAATAAACAGCTATAACAGTTATCAGTGGTGTCTGGATTGTCATAAGAATCAGGATTAACAATAAAGCTTGATTGCAATTTTTCAAATTCAATTGTCACAGGAGACCAAAAAATTTTTGGCTGGGGTTAAAAAAAAAAAAAAAAAAATTGTATTGACAAATTCAACTTAACAAACCTGAAGAGCCTATCTTGTATGTAACCTGGGGACTGCCTGTACACGTTCATGAGCAGGTCACTAGCTGAATCATATATTGATATGTACAAAGCAGCCTGATATTAGAGTCTAAGTAACCATATGATGCCCAAAGATGTGCCTGCTGGGTGTGTATAGTAAAGACCAAGGTGGAAAAGAAATTAAACATCCTCAGTCTCAGCCTAATCTGTGAGCAATACCGCCAGTAATTCTGTGACGGGAATTAGAATAAGTTACACACCTACCTAAGTTAGTCCACGAGTGTCCAGTAGATGCCATATCTTAAGCACCTAGTGGCATTAAGTCAATGAGTGATCAGTGACTTGATAACACGGCAGAGAAAATGCTGTAATGCGCTGTTCTAATAATACATTAAGAAGCAGTCTTAAATATTTTAAGCCCAAATGAACTAACACCATCTAAACCATTATGGATAAGATCAGTAAAAAAAACATTAAAAGCACAATTTATGGAGGCTGTGCCCAGAGATAAGCTTCATTTGCAGACTGACCTTTTATTTATTTAGGGAACCAAATGAGGTCTAATTGCATTAGAATTGAATTCAGTAAATTTCCCAGAAATACTTATTTGGCAGTCCTCAAATTGGGATATTGGCGAATGCCATGATTGTAAACGGCAAAGTGGAGGTAGTAAACAGTCAGGGTCACAGATATGGTAGAAATGAATCATATGGTTAGAAAAATCCATGCTGTTCCTACTTACATAGTATCTTGGCCTGCACCAACCCGCAGAGTCAGTCGGGGGATCACAGGTGATGGGGCAGGAATAGCCAACTCCACCTTGGCCTGCTAAAACAAAAGAGATGAAATACATGAGTAATATACACAACTATAACATTCTATGGTAGTACAATGCACTCTACTCTCACCACATGTCAAAAAAAGAAAAAGGAGGAGTCCTTTACTCTCACCATAGCCCAAATTTTTCATCTGAAACCCAATAACCATATGCTAACCATACACAAGAAAAGAAATCTCCCACGTGCCGATTTACTTCATTTTCTCAGACTATTTTTTCCTTGTGGGAGATTCATTATACTTTCTTTAGCAGACCTCTGGTGGAGAAGGATCAAATATCTCCCCCTCCCTGCAAGTTTCTTTCCAGATTGACTGGCGGAGATGAAAGGTCAGAACTGCCAGTGTGTGCGCCTGATCTACCAAGATGCTGGAGCCTCTTTGTAAATATGGGAGCCGGAGATGGGAATTTTAAGACTGGCGGAAGGGTGGATACTGTGGAGGAAGGGTTTGGATATAAACCTCCAGCACACAGAGACCCCCAAAAATAAAAAGGTTACCACCCCTAGTCAGTAAGCTGGAGGCCATATCTTCTGAACGGGTGTACAGATTCTAAAACTGCGATCAGATTTTGAGAACAGATACGATAGGATAATATATCCTCTCTATGATACCACATAGCCAAAATTAGCCACTTTGTAGGACTTCTGTCTCATCAGAAAAACCAAAGCCCGGAGAGGGCTCCTTTTTGTAAGCAGCAGAGTGCTGGCTGAGCCAACCGGCCTGGAAGATCTGCTCAGCAGGGCATAGTCTAGCCCTCTGGTAGTGAAAGGGGATATTAAAAAGGAAGACAATGTAATCATTAAGACAAAACAAAAATCTCATTTACATTTTCATTAGCGCCGCTGCTGTGTTAATGTGTTATCTCCATTTTCATTAAGATTCAATCATTGCTTGGCTTGACTATAATTTTAATTCATCACAAATTGCTCTTCCATCCCAGGGATTTATAGATTTATTTCAATAAACTGGAAAAAGTTAAATCTGGCCACTAAGAGTTAAAAAGGGACAACTGGATTTTAGGGAAAGTGTAAAACCCGAGATTGGGAGTGTTTCCACTTTTAAGCTTCCCGAATTGCCATAAAAAGGAACGTATTGCAATACAACATGGCTTTGTAAGTGCCTTCCAATACATTGTTAGTGGATTTGTCCAGTTAAATGTATAAGCAACTCTCCTTTCACCTGAACTAATAATAGTAGTCTCATAAACCCTTCACTGCCATGTGCTGCATTATTTGCTAATCTTTAAGGATTTAGCTGCTTTGCCACATACCTCAGGGCACCAAATGATAAAGCTTTAACTCCATATTGCTGCTAAGACCCCAGCGGAGAGGGAGAAAGCCTGAAAAAGGATAGTGATTTAAAGGGAAAAACCGCCAAAATCCTAATGTGCAAGATGACTTATCAGCCATTCCTTGTACAAGGTTATGCATTGTAGGAATTCTGATTCTTGGGAAGCTTCTATGTAGGGCCCATCGGAGGGCCAGTGCCCATTTCTCTTCATGTTAATCTAAATTTTATGAAGGCCAAAGGCTGGGTACATAGCCCAATTCTTGGGCGGCTGAGCAGCATTTAACAATATAATGAGTCATTTGGCATAATGTAGACCAAGTTCACATGTGTCTCACATCTTTGCAGCCCATTATAATATTTAGAACAGTGGGGCACATTTACTAAATGTCACGTGCAGCACTTTTGTGGGACTGTACACATTCTTCATGGCTAAAACAGCTTGCACAGGTATTTAAAGGGAACCTGTCACCAGGAGACCCATTTTTAGCACTCCCCCAGTCCCCACAGAGCATAGTACATACACTGCCAAAGTGTTTTTGTATAAAAAAAATATATATCTTTTTTCTGTAAAAATGGTTTTACAGGAAAAAAAAAATAATGTTATATTGTACCTTTCATTAGCATGTACTGTGTGACTAGGTAGTTGCCAAATGGGAGGGTCTGGAATGGAGCAGCTCCCCCCACCCTTGGGGAACAGCTACTCCATGTGACCTTTTCAAATATATGAAAACACCCATCACTTGGCTTAGCAACGCCCCCTGCTCCTCTACAGCCAATCCCGAGTGTGGGGAGTTATTCATATATTTGAAAAGGTCACATGTTTCCAAAGGGTGGGTGGGTGGGTGGGGGGGGGGGGAACTGCTCCTTTCCAACCCCTCCCTAGTCAAACAGCAGATTCTAATGGAAGGTACAATATAACATTTTTTTTCTGTAAAACCAATTTTTTAATACAAAAACACTTTGGCAGTGTATGTACTATGCTCTGTGGGGACTGGGGAGAGCTAAAAATGGGTCTCCTGGTGACAGGTTCCCTTTAAGAAGTGTATGCGCTGCGATTGTCACACGCAACCCTTTTGAGTCACAGCTGCGCTGGCTTCCATGCGACAAATTAAGAGGGGTGCTGTCCGATGGCCTGACTGATTCGGACCGAGTGCCGTATTTAGCTTGCAAATTGTGTCGCACGCACCCATGTTAAAGGTGCACCACAAAAAAAGATGGTGAACTCTGTCGGACCCGAGTGGGGAAGTGACGCAATCATGATTTCTGTCTGACGATCTTAGTGAATCGCCGCACGCAGCATTATACACGGACAATGCACTTTAAGTGAACTCTAGTAACTTTATAAGTAAATGTGCCCCAGTGTGTCCAATGGCACACACTCCAAAACAATGTTTGTGTGCAATGGGGCTTAACCCCATCACGACTTGGCCACTACTGTTCTGTCATTTAACAAATGTCTGCTTTAGGTTGACATGATTTTTTTGTAGGATGTCATGAGGCTTAGAACTTTAGGCACTAACCCCCCCACAATCATACTTTTGAGGGACCTGCTTTGAGTGTCCTAAATGGTAGTATAAACCACATAAAAATACCCCATTTTAGAAATTACACCCCTTAAGGTATGTAATACAACTTTACATAAAAAAATTTATTCATTTAATCCCCCACCCCTACCCCTCAGGAGAATTATATGTAAAGTTTCCCTAAACCTTAAACCCATCAAAACTATGCTGGAAGCAGTGGGGCAATGTCTATTAAAGAATGCAAAGAGTTGGGCTTTGTGAAGTTTATAAAACAAATGCCCGATCCTTTCTTCCCCCTCCTTATTTGGAACAGATGTGTATTGAGGTCTAGGAAAAAAAATTAAATACTGGTAAAATATCTTACTTTTTCGTGCTTATGCTTTTCCTTATCCTTGTCTTTCTTGTCCTTTTCTTTTTTCTCCTTTTCCTTCTCCTTCACTTTCTCTTTGTCCTTCTTTTTCTTCTTTTCTTTCTTCTCTTTTTTCTTGTCTTTATCTTTAGTCTTTTCTCTCTCTTCCGTTACCTTTTCTGGAACAAGTGGTGACATGGAAGGCATCAGAGATGGCAGTCTAACTGCATTGGGAGTACTCATCATCGGCAGTGAAATGTCTTTAGTTGGTAATACAACAGGAGTGGATGGTGCACTTTTCAGCTTTTCTTCCTTGTTTTTATCTTTTCCTCTTTCTTTCTTTTCTTTATCCTTTTTGCTCTTTTCCTTATCTTTCTTTTTATCTTTATGCTTTTCTTTTTCTTTCTTCCCGCTGCTCTCTTTTTGCTTTGGTTTTTGATCAGAGTCATTTAAATCCTTTGACTTGAGCCTAGGCATCTCCCCATCTTCTTCCTTGAGGGTGTCCTTCCACTGAAGTTTAGAGTCTTTAATGCCATCTTTGTCTTTATCCTTTTCTTTGCTTTTGTCCTTGTTTTTGTCCTTGCTTTTATCTTTATCTTTTTGCTTCTCTTTGTCCTTTTTCTTCAACTTTGTTTTCAGTTCTTTCTTTGTCTTTTTCTTTAGCTCAACTGGAAAAGCTAGTTTAGACTTGTCCTCAAAAATTTTGACAAGTGGTTCTGGAGTAGGAGGAGATGCAGAGGGAGAAGAAAAGCATGGCTGACTGATAGACATATTTGATGGAGTTTCCTGACTGACCTTTCGAATCACTTCATTTATGGAATCATCCATTGTCCATGAAATATCAGAACTGGATGTGCCTCCTGAAACTGGTAGTGGGGTACTACATGCTTTACCGAGACTACTGTTTGCAGCTGAAACCTTGGGGGTAGAAGGTTCTGCTATTGTAAGTCTTTTGGGACTAGTAAAGACATCACCCTCAGATTCAGAACCTGAGGAAAACTCAAATGGATCAGGCTCTTGTTCAGCACAAGCCCTAGCAATAACTGCATCAATTGAGTCTTCAATTGTATTATCAGACACAGAAGGTTTTTTGGAGGGATTTTCAAAATTGATTTTTTCAGAATCCTGTGATGACTGATTTTGTTTTATCTGTATGTTCTCTCTTCCAATCTTTTCACTTAATGCAGCTAGTGGGGTACGGCTAGGGGTTTCTGGCTTAACAGCTGGCTGGGGAGTAGGGGCAGTAGCTTTAGGGCTTTTGGGACTCTTAGGGCTTTTGGCACGTCCTGGGGACTTCTTATCTTTTACAGTACTTTTCGGTGATCGCATTGGACTGCCCAAGACTGTAGTCAACTGTGAGGATTTCGGAGATTTAGATTTTTGTCCTGGTGAACCTTTTGATTTTGTTTTGGAGGAAAATGCTTTAGATTCTAAAGGTTTGGAAGAGGGAGTCTGGGGTTTCAGAACAGGAGAAAGCATTACTGGTTCTGGGGAAGAAAGAGTCAAATCAGATTTGTCTTGCAAATGAGTGGGTGAAAGCATAGGGGAAACCTTTTGAGCATTTATTGAACTTAGTGGCTCTCGTGGCTCCACAGTTCCATCCAAAACATCTCCTTTACTATTGGCTAATCTTTGCCGTTTGGCAAAAGGCATTTCCAAGGATTCTGGACTCTCAAGTGGTCTTTTACTTAAATAGTTCTCGTCATTAATAGTCTCTTCATCTTCCATCTCCGCTTCCTCAAGAGGAACTTGCATAGCTTCTGCTGAAGTCCCACCATCTGTGGGAACTTGCTCCTCTTCTTCCTCTGTAAAAGGGGAGGAAAATAAACAAATCAGATAAAGGAACCCATAAAATGACACTGAGCACTATACTACTACATTCGTACTATAGACTGGAAAGTAGATCTATATTTTGACCTTCAGTGGGCACCAGTAATGTGACCAATGCATCTACTATAACTATAGAATCCTCCAATGGAGGCCTGCACGTATTTCCAGATACATTTGGATGCTTGCATGGCCTAGCTGTGTACACAGCAGACCAGCATTGACACATGATATTATAAATGGACTAATATATATGGTAATAGTGCTGTATCACATAACTGCAGAGCGCCCAGATAACAGAAGGACTGCGAGTTTCTATGACTACATACTAGACCGGGCTGTTTACAGGGACTTGCTGCTGACACCACAAGCGGATTCAAAGCGCTAGGTCTTTGTTATTTATGATATAGTTTATGATAAGGACACCTCAACCTATTCCCTTTGCCTGTCACATACAATAAATTGGACTCATAAATCACCACATCTATGTTATTACGGATGACAGTAACATACAACCAGGTTGAAGAGGCACAGCATTTTCTTCTTCTTTGACAGTACTAGAAGCTATTATAAAACTGCATTTTCGTCTGGTCAAAAGAAATGTACACATTTAGAGATGTTAAAATTAAAACTGTATTAAACTTCTTTTTGAAACAGAGGCAATTTCCGGTGTCAAGTGAAGTTTTACACTTCACAGGACTTATACGAAATAATTTAAGATGGGTTTGGGGGGGGGGGATTAAATAACAAAACACAACAAGAAAAAGCATCCATCTGACAAGTTTCCAGTCAACACAATCAAAACAGAGTTTATCATCAGCAGTGTATACACATCGGTCACCAATATCTCCATCAATACTTATAAATCTGCGGCAAGCACATGACTGCACCTTAATACCTCAACCTTAATAATGTAGCAATTTTTGCATTGCATCAGACACCAGACTGGTTTTTGATGCCGGTGGGACAACCACTGGGGAAAACCCTGCAGCCATTTAACATAAATCTGCAGATACCCCAAGAGTAGATATGAGCAGACCCGAATGACTGGGATTGGTGGAAGCCAGGGTGTCACATTGACGCTCCTAACTACTAGTCCTAGATCCAAGCAGAGTGACTGTGGTAATAGTCTTATATTTGTCATCCATGGCCGCTTCCCTTCTAAAATCAGAAGCAGGGGAGAGTTCTGAGGGGGATACATTGTACCTAGCAACAGCATGGAGGGGTTCTGGTACCAACGCACTCTCTTTGCCTTGATTTATGAGTGTCCCTGCTTTATCTTGATGGCAGTTTTCCTTACCTGATGACTGTTTTTATGAAAGACTACATACAAGTTGCACTTCGATATGGATTAATAATTTTTTCTACCACTGAAAGCTCTGAAAAGTGTAATAACACGGTGGCTGAGTGAGTAGCACTTCTGCCTTGCAGCACTGGGGTCCTGGGTTTGAATCCCACCCAGGTCAACATCTGCAAAGAGTTTGTATGTTCTCTCCGTGTTTGCGTGGGTTTCCTCCGGGTACTCCGGTTTCCTCCCACACTTCAAAACATACTGGTAGGTTGTTTAGATTGTGAGCCCCATGGGGACAGGGACCAATTTGATATGCTTGTGCAGCGCTGCGTAATCTGTGTGCGCTATATAAATAAAGAATTATTATTATTAATAAAGTGTTACATTTTAATCCCATCTTTAACAATGCCATCAGGAATCAGACCATCCACACAGATATTTGCCAGCTCCTAGTCGTCGCTCTTGTTTGCAGTAAGCAGGGATATAAATCTAATAAGTAATTCGGCGGATGCCTTCATTCTAATGCAGGCTTTGCCCCACTGCTCTCAATGACCTTGACCAAATTCAGGAGAAATATCTCAGGACCTGGGGCTCTGAAGCTATTTTAGAATTAGCTTTGAATAATTGTCCCACAATATGAGTTTCGTGATTAATTGCTTGAGATAAGGTCTGGTTTTCTTGCCTGGCCTCCAGTGGCTCCCCCTTATTTCCCATAACCGCTTGTCTCCTTCCTCTGCACACTGGGAATGGCAGGGAAAAAAAAAATCAGAAATACACCAATTCCATTACTTAAGGATTAGCTTGGAGATAACCCTCCGTATTCCATTACTGGCCATTATTAGTCTAATTATTTCATCAACTTTACTTTGTTTGAGAAATGTACTAATTGTTTTCAGAAGCTGGATAGATAAGTAGAAACTGCTTACAAAATGCCAAGGAATTGAATCTACAGCAGTACAGGAAAAAAAAAAATAAAAAAAAAATCACAAGGTATGGAAAGTTTACATTTATGTTAGCGCTTTGTCTAAAAGGTAAAAGGAAAACCTTTGTGATATCAGAAATTCTCATCGGGCAACTGTCAGGATTGTGCACGCTGCACATACACACCCTGCCTATTCTGTATAAGCCTAGCACCACTAGCCGACTACTACTGCAACTAATACCGATGTGTCACCAATTGGTAAAACCACACAAAATATACCCCCCCCCACTGTATAAAGTAGTTTATGGCCATGATAATAGGGGGCTGCCACCTTATCGAGCTCTAGTAAAAGTAGGGTGACCGTGCACACTCAGAACAGGCATGGGCTGTGTTTCACTAGAATATAGCTATCACCTTTCATGTTGCTTTGAGGTAGATTCCTTTTCTTTTATGCATTTTTGGGTCAAATATTGAACCTTTATGTAAACACATACTCAAGTATTGAATTAGAGGGACTTTTTCAGAGACAAAAACCAAACGGCTTCCATGGGTAGAAATGAATTTATCATGTCCTTAATAGGTGCAATCTGGTGATCCCAAAAGTTTAGTTGGTCTTTAGTAACTTGTGATGAGTCTCCCTCCTGTATAAAAGTTATTGAAGATAAATGACCAACCCAGTCTGGAAATTTTGCTCCTGCATTTTTAGAGTGGGAGGGGTTAGAGGGCATTTGGTTTGGCTAGTTCGATTTATCTCTGAGGTAGTGGGATTTGACCTGCACAATAAAATGCAATAAATGAAAAAAAAAAAAAAAAAAAAAAAGGATGTGTGTACAGGGTAGGATAGAGAAGGATGCCAGAACCAGTGGCTATGTCTTAAAGCTTTGGGGTCACTTGAGCAATCTTTTATTCTGGCAATTGGGGGATTGTTCCCTATGAAACTAAAAGGAAGTGCTGCCATTTATATTACATATTACAAGAACATCATTCTGAAAATCTCTGCTATTTTATACAAGCAGTGCAAAAAAAACAAAAAACAAAAAAACCCCACTTGCCTTCCAAAGGAAACCTGCTATAAAAAGAAAGAAAAAGTCATGCTTTGCCTCATATGACTCAGTACTTCTACTGAATACTAAAGAGTTAATGCTAGCAGCGAGTGGGGCTGCAACAACAGGTTATAATTACAGCCAGTTTAATGAGGATTGTCAGGGACTGGACACACTACTCACAGAAATGTAAACCAGTCCTCATGTTACCACGGACCCGCTAACCATTACACTTACCAGCTAGGATCCACTAGAGTTTGTGTAAACTCCTTATGACCTTTACACCAGAGGAAATGGAAAATTAAAAAAAAAAAAAAAAATTGAAGTTTTTGTCAGGTTCTATAAATTAGGGTGTATCATATTTTTTTTAAATCTTTTGCATCACATGACTGCATCGCAGAAAGAATCATTACAGGGAAGATATCACAGGAAGGGCACAGAGGATTCTGGGAGTAGCTTTATATTACATTCTGCAAATGAGGCTGGTGACTATGATGTGGCTGTGAGACCAGCCCTTTCACAGGGGTTTTCTGGGAATAAACTACTTGTGACCCATTCATAGGAGCACAAATCAGTGCCAAATGTAATGTATAGATATTCAATTGAGGGTAGTACCCCAGCATTGTCACGTCACTGATTGGACCAAGAAGTGCCCCTCATTTTGCTGATCCTGGGAGTCGAAGCAGGCAGACCCCCCAGTGATCTCACATAAAACCCCCAAGGGTGCATTCACATGTTGCATTTTGGTTGTGTTCTCTCCACTGAGAAGGGATTTTCTCAATTACATTACTGTTTACATTTGTTAATGTAATGTTTACAGCAACAGAACCATACATGTTCATATATTGCGTGATATTGCCCACTCAAGTGCTCCCCCATCCGGCTTGTGCACGATTAGAATAGAGCACTGTATGCAATGCCTGGAGGTATGCCAGAAAGCGCTGAGCCATACGTTGAAGCCGATCAAAGATGGTTTGGAACAAGTATAAGAGGCGAGGAAGAACATTAATTTTTAGGACATTGATCCTGCCAAACCAGGAGAGAGGTAGGTTCTCGATTGGCTGTGGCCAATTTTATTACAGGGACTTTAATACTGAAAGACGCATTTATTTGTCCTTGCCACCTAAACAGATATCTGATATGACAAAACTGTTAAGTAAATCGAGGGAAAAAAAACCCCCTAGCATTCTGGCCCTAAAAACGGCATCTCCAGATGAATGTGGGCCAGTAGCCTTGGCACCTGAAAAGGCATATAAAAGCAGCGACTACCCGCAATATGCCTTATCAGCGTAACGTTGAGGAAACTCGGGAGGAAGGATTAAACTAAAAAAGGTAATTTAATCATTGTTCTCATAACACTTCAAATACTTTGCCATTTTTTTTCAACATTTAACAACATTTGCAAAGACTGTGATAATTACACGAGGTTGTGAAAATACCTGCATGTTTGGGCCGGACAGACTGGCTCCACGGCACAAGTCTGGTATGTGAGGTTTTTTTCTGTAGTATTATTTTGTCTTGGAAACATCAGATGCTTCATAAACTTAAATGAGAATGGTGGAGGAAACGCACTCCCATAAAAGTTCAGAAAGAGTTAATGAAAAATGTAACATCAAAATCAAGCATGATAAATGAGGGACATAGATCCAGGCACTGGGACAATCTCTCTCTCTATTTGTTATCTATAGCCTCCTTCCTTTAAAATTTTATTTTAAACTTATGTTAATGAGCCTGAGGTGCTTTGGTGGGTGTTTGCAGAGCCCCTCCGTGAGGTCTTTTCAGTGGCTGTTACAATGAGCAGAGCAAGTCTCCTCTCCTTAAGCACTTCCTGCTCCTGCTAGATTACACAGACAAGGGGAGGGAGCAGGGGGAAACATGTTCAGCCTGTGAATCTGCAGCACGGAGGGGCTTTGGAAACATGCACCAGAGCCCCTCAGGCTCATTAGCATAATTTTAAAAGCCATGGAAAAATATAAGATTCTCAGTGTCATGATCTATGAAAAAGTACTCCTAGTTTATCATGCTGGATTTTATGTGACCAATCAGAAACCTGTAAGACCGTTCAGCATTGTGAGAACTATAGTACGCATCCTTCACATATAGTTCTAGAACATTGAGCAGCTCCGGTAGCTGCTCCCAAATCTTGTAGGAATAGATGTTCAGCAACATCCTACATGGAAATAATACTGCAGTTCTGAGGGAGGAATCCCCCCCCCCCAATGTAGGGAAGGAGGTGAAAGGACCGCCTATCAATCTGGAGAATGGGGACCAAGTATTCTTGGGATCTCAAGTAGCTGGATAGACATAAACGTGCGAATGTATTAAATTTTAAGGGGAGTGTCAGAAATGACCAATTAATGTGCTTTAATGAGATTCGCGTTCTCTGGATTGCTGGGGGTCCCAGCAAACGAACCTTTACCATAAGCTTGTAATCCCCTTTCCTTTGTAGTGGAGAGAAGATATGTGATCAATATGAGATTGGTGGTAGCTGACACCTACCATCCCACCGTTTTAAAAGAGCGGGTAAGTACTTTGGCCTCTATACAGTGCCATGTGGATAATATTGGTTGTGCTTGGTACTCCAGCTCAGCATAATTCAATAAAAGGGATGAGAAATGTAAGCAGCACTTCCCACTTCCGTGGTCTCACCCCATGCTTCCCTTGCTAATCGTGTGAATATTGCGCTGCTTTACCATAGACTTTTTTTTACATGTTGATGGGTAAGGTCTTGATGGCCTTATAAAGCTTGCGCCTTACTGTAGTTATACATGAGTATGCGTCTCTTACCGATCAGCCGATGAATATATCCTAGTCACTATGGAGACTGGTTATCAATGCCACAGGGGCAGGTTTTTGAAACCAATGACCTGGTTTGTGGGAGACACTAGATATACCTTACAGAAAGATACCAGGGAGACTAATATTCCCCGATATAACCACCACACACACACACACACTGGCTGAGGTAGGACTTGGATACCTCCTGCAGTCACATTCCCTGTGAGGACATCCTCTATGGCTGATGACAGAGTAGAAGCTGCAACAAGACTTTCTAGTTCTGGATACGTGATGCTATAACTGGAGTCTAAACAAAGCCCCCAGCCCACTCCTACTAGCGCAGACATCACAGGAGAACTAGGTGTCAACACAGACATCTGGATAACCAAGGGCAAAACAATACACAAAGTTATATTTATACAGCTACCTATAGACTGAAATGTATTTACTCCTGTGGCAGAAACTAGACAGTGCTATACCCTGCTGTACCCTTAACCCCATTTTTTTTTCGGCTGTATAACTGTTGGGTCCACATCATGGATATGGCGCCACTACTAAGCTTCGCATGACTGAAAAAACCTGGCTCAACTGCATTTTATGCATGAAAAAGTACTAGTATGACCTAAAAACATTTCAACCAGCTTATATTATCTAGAAGTCATCAGCCAGGTTTCATCCAACAACTGAACAGCAGCATGTTCCTAAGAAAGAAAAGCCTACTGTCAAGAAGGTATAACAAAGTTTTGAAAGACTGCATGACCTTTGCCTGGCATCAATGCACATGTAAGAACAATCCGAGAAAACGTATTCACATATCCCCAGAATCCCCCCCGTGGAGCACCAATGGCTACAAGTCTTAAGGCCGCCTTGATTGGCAAAGGCTCCGTGAGGAAATCTTACCCTCTGACCCATGTAAGACCAAGTAAGTTGTGAGAGGGAGTCCATCTAACAGCAATGAGGAATCCAGTCACCATTGCACAAGTACAGAACAAATCCAGCACAAAAAATATACATTACACATAAACCAAACCTTTACAAGCGGTTATCCTGCTAAGAACGTTCTAACCTTTGCCTCAGACAACACCTTAGGCACACACTAGTAAGAGATGTAACAGTGGTCCAGAGGCTGGGGGCATTCAGCTACTTGGTTTTGTGGGTCTGTAGAAAGGCAGCTTCATAGATTCCTGAGCACTCATACAAAACTGAACTTGATAGAAGTCCCTTATCAAAGGTGTAATCTAGACAAGTTAATGGATTACTCTGGCATGCATATGGCAGAAGGGGAAAAGTGCAGAGAGTTAAGCAGAGTTTCAGTAGCCTACTTATGTCAGCAATATGCCACACTGCACATAATCCTCTATTACTTACATTCTAATGAATTACAGGAACTACCTGAACAAAGCCGCATGCTGTGTACAAAGTTCCCACTGTAAATTACTATGTATAAAAGAAAAAAAAATGTATTGTACTGTCAGAGTCCCCTATTCCAACATGTCTATAATGTAGGGTTTACAAATGCCACTGACTGCACCTGGATTGGCTGAATATGAACGGGGTCCACACTATAAGCACATATGCCCAGCTGGAACATTTATGGCACACCCATGGCTTATGGGCAGATGGTTTCTCTATTCTCTGGAAGTTACAGTGATCCCAACCCAACCAAGAAGATAGATCTGTGATGGGGCGGACCTCTTCACTTAACGCAAACCCCAAGTTCTCCTACTAGGAAGAAATGCTAACAGAATGGTGTTGATGCAGCTATTTTTTATTTTTAGCGCAGATTTTTGCCTCTGTTTTTTGAGCTAATGCCAGAAGTTAACAGGAAAAGTGAAATATAAAAGAAGGACTTGCACTGCTCCTTCCAGATAAATCCCCTGCTGGCTAGAGTCCAAAAAACTGCAGCAAAATTTGGGAGCTCAAACAATACAATTTATTTATGAGCATTTTTAGAGTGTTAAAAAAGGAAAAGTTTCTTTAAAAAAAAAAAAAAAAAAACGGAGATGCATACATTTCATGCTACAAAATTTTCTTCGTTAATTAGTAGTGTTGTAATTGCTTTTTTTTCCTCTCCCATTACTGCATTTATTGGACAATATACTCATCCACTACTAGTCGCTTGAAGAAAAGCCCATCATGAACGAGCCGATTTCCAGTGGCGGGAAAAAGATTCACAGAATGTAAAGAATAGGAGATTTAATTCCAAACCATTCCATCTCAGAAGCAGATAAGTAAAACATTAGCAGTGAACCCTAGAAAACTCTAAACAATATGAAAGATCTGGGGTTGGATGGCAGCTTGTGACAACTATCAGGGGAATCCAGCCTCCCTCCAACACTGCTCCGCTAATACTCTCCAGATTTGCTGGGTCTGCATCAAAATATCCCCAAAATGTGTTTACATTCACACAGGGTTCACATGAAAGGTCAGGCTGACACACAGGAAAAAGGCCAAAACTGTACAATGCTCACCGAACACATGGCGTATCGACACACCGTAAACATTGAGGCAACCTCAACATGTGCTAGTAAACCCTCACACACTGGTGTCACAACATATAGACCAACAAAATCACCCCACAAGTATATCCAGCAGGGATGAAGCTTTCCAGACACTTCTGCCCTGTATTTTGTGCAAATCTGCCTCTTATTACATCAGGAACATGGCCAAGGTGGTGGTGGGGGGCAGTGCATAACAAAGGACTTTGTACATGGAAATAAGCTGGAAAAAGAAAATGGCCGAATGCGGTTACCATTGGTGCACATGTATCATCCACAGGGCTGAGGAAACCATCGTACTGTGGGAGGGCATAGAAATTAAATGGGAACACATGGACAAAAGCAATATGCATGCATATATGCACCAAATCACCAAGACAAGTGTAATTTGACAAAGTTTTTGCGGTAGTTTTAAACACACAGGCTGCTCCACAAAACCCATACGACTTGGTCATTGCCGCTTCGTGAAAACCTTCAACATATTCTTCATCTTACACAACGAGTGCTAGAATTTATTTTTTAATAATAAAAAGTCTCTGGCCTCAATTGTCCCCATTTTCTAGGACATACCATAAGTAGGTAGCAGC
The DNA here is from genome assembly GCA_019512145.1 of Engystomops pustulosus. Lineage (NCBI taxonomy): Eukaryota > Metazoa > Chordata > Amphibia > Anura > Leptodactylidae > Engystomops > Engystomops pustulosus. Next base: position 89,479,724 of record CM033644.1, on the reverse strand, counting down.
CGTGAACAATATGTTAAGTACAGTATAGGACTGCACACCGGGTGACCAACCACAGATCTGTACAGAAGTTATACACACAAGATGGTAGGAAAATCTTGATGCATAGATGCCAGGCAGTCCCCCGATACCATATTGACTCGCTCCGGATGTAAAAACAACATACACCCACTATGCAACTCAAGATATAACCATGGATTTGTAAACCATTCTAGTCTACTATTAAGGTATCTTCTATTAAAACATTATCCCATAGAGTTTACCATATTTAAAAAAAATATATAAAAAATATTAAGTAAACATCAGAGGGAGGGCTGAGAAAATGACTTTTTCCTTCAAGATGAAAACAGATAAGAATCGCAATAAAATGGCTTTTCTACAAGGTTGCTTCACCATATCTTGTTTTTATTAGGAGGGAAAATTACAGATTTCAACTTTCACCCTTTTGTCCTAAATGAAGAAAGTACACAACGCACAATTACATCATAAGAATGTAAGATATAAGCGATACTAAAATATATGAGCTTGCTGTGTACTTATCGCTCATCTGCTCATATTTCAGATTAATATTAAAGTGGCATGGTCTACTTAAGAATTTCCGCCTGATAAACCAAAAGTGGGGCAAGGTTATCGTTCTACCTCAGACCAACCCACCATACAATACAATGGTTGCCAAGTAAAAACCAGGAGCTTTGGAAAACTACAGATCTCAACAATAAAATGAATAGTCATCATAAGGGGGAGGTCTGTCAATCATTGAGCCCCCCAGTTTCCACCATCAGTCTCTGGTAGTTGAGAGGTCACTTCCTGTATTCAGTTGAGACGCAGGAAGTGGAGACTGCGATAAGTATGAATTATTACATTTGTAAGCACATGGACAACATCTTAAGGAAGACCTTTTCCACAAAGTATTGTAATTTAATGATGTGAACAGGTCAACATCCAGCACATTGCACTGGCATCTATTCCCAAATGGAAGAATAATGGCAACTAGTCCTGAAGGGGTTAAGCAGGCCTGTATAATGAATATAAATACACATGCACTTAATGTAGCCAAGCGCTGCTCTTGAAGGAAATGAATTAGCCCACTGGGGAGAGTTGAAAGCCGGGCTGTTTTCCATTTCATTACTGGAACCACACAAGAAATCAATGCAATCAGATAGATGCTTTGTGGGTGACACAGCTAACGGTTCAATCATTTATCAGTTCTATCGCTCAACTGATAAGAGAGGAGCTTAGGGTAATATTACACACACACAAAAAACACAATGAGAGTATGAAGGCAATGGCGCACTCCCCAATGCAATAAAATCTCTGCTGATAAGTAAAATATAGCCAAACACATCTCTACATGGGATAGAAGGGCTGATTAGCCAAACATGAAAAGTCACATTACAACAATCCACGATATACTTCTAAACATATTATTCTAGTCACTGCCAGCCCCTCAAGGCTGGACTAGCAGGACCATACCTACAATACAAGGGGCATAGAAAAGCTTCTCACTGAACAATACATCCTATGAAATAAATATATTTAGGAATGTAGATGTCTTCATATTACATTGGTGATGCACATTTAGGGAGAAGAATACATTAGATATTACCTGCCGACCTGGCAAAGGTGAAATTGGGGTGACATGTTGAAACACTTGTACTTTAGAGAGAATGAGGGCCATTTAGATAGGTTGGTCCCACTATTGACTGCAATGGCCAATTTCAATTGTGCAACCAAAAACAACAGACTTCTCATTGATCGCTTCTGCATTTGTAGCAAGTTGGTTAAACAGATTTTATTATTATTTTACGGGCTAAGTCCTTTGGGACAGAGATTTTTTTTCAGGTTAGGCTAAATTTCCCACTATCGTTCAAACCTCGATTTCTTCCGTCCGTTAGAGAAAAAAAAAAAAAAAAAAGGGAGAATGCAGGTTTAAAGGAAACCTACCACTTGAAGTGGCAGGTTTCAGATGGAAATACCAAGCACCAGCTCAGGGTGAGCTGGTGCCGGAGCTTATTTTTGTTAGTGTTTTAAACCACAAGCTGTATCGCAGGTTTAAAACACTTTTAAAACTTTATAGCCGCGCAGGGAGGTTGCGCGACGCGGCTTACATAGGAAGTGAAGGAAAGCCGCGCGCATGGTAAGCGCCGAGCGCGTACCTCCCTGCGCCGGCCATAAAGTTTAAAAAGTGTTTTTAAACCGCGATACCGCGGTTTAAAACACTAAAAAAATAAGCCTCGGGCCAACCGCCTCACCCTGAGCTGGTGCCCGGTATTTCCATCAGAAACCTGCCACTTCAAGTGGTAGGTTTCCTTTAACGTATCAGTTAAAAATCCCGTTGATATCAATGTACATTTTATGTAATCCCTAATATTCCGTTTAGGTAGGGATCTCTTATCCATGCGTTTTTTTTTTCAAATTCATCTCCTGTCTTTTTTTTCAGTCCAAAAAAAAAAAAAAACCCACATGGATAACACATCCCTGCCTAAATGGACACAACTAACACAAAATTTTCATGGATGTCGATGGGATTTTTAATTGATACGTTAAACCTCCATGCTATACTTTTAATAGGGAAGCAATGAAGGTTTGAACTGTAGTGCGAAATAAGCCCCAAAAGGATATTCCATAGTGCTTCAAATTGCTCTACCATAAGCAACACAATACTGCTCCGTGGGATCTTAAACTGCCCATCAATACTGGTGGAAGCCATAAATCCACAAACTGCTACAAATAGAAAAGCAGAAAAATATATAGATATTTCTGCATCTTATTAAACAAGATACAAAGATAAAACTTAGAATGCTACATAGTGTAATCTACATAAACGCTCCTGACGGATGAAAGGCACAGAATAAACATTTTCTGGAGAAGGGCGGCTCCAATGCTATAGAACGTTACGTGTGATGTGTGAGGATTCGACTCCGACACAGAGGATGTGGGAGACTGTTTAGTCTCCACAACTGGACTCTTTAGAAAACTCTGAAGATGTGTAGAGTGCGGGGTGGCGGCAGCGCAGACATGTATTCCTCAGAGAGGAAAGGGCCTGCATGTACCCCCATGGAACAGAGGGAAGACAGGAAGGGGGGTGATGAATGGAAGAAGACAGAACTATGAGGGCAAAGCACAAAGGAGCACAAACGTCTGACAATGTCTCAGGGCTGGGACACATTCTTCTGCTTTCATGCAGGTCTTAATTATGCAGCATCATAACCTAAAGAAATAAAAAAAAAAAATTCTACATATAAGACTAAAGTTATATGTGACATATATTAACTGAAATAATATCCATCTATGTAAAATTCAGCTGCAAAGCAGCTGTAATACAAGACACTTTTTATTGTAAATTAATTTCTAAGCCGCAGGACGTCTTCTGTGAAGTCTGATGAAGATTTCGTTTGAGTTTCTCCCTGAAATATTTCCGGTGCAGATGAGTTCACACGAATAGCAATGTTCTCCCCGTCTGGAATGCTCATTTTACTCTAAGGCCTCAGTATGTATTTACACACGTAAAGTCGCACGTGCCAAGATGGTGTTTATTAGAAATTGAATTTTTGACAAAAGAAAAAAGATTGCACATAGGGTGGGGTGATGAACAAAATTAATTCGGTTCAACAGGCTTTTAGTCAAAATAATTACAATGATTACATATCCCCGTCCCTGGCGGAGAGCCAATGTTGGAGATAGGAGCTCATTCATGGGGGGCTTTACACGAAAAAGGAAGAAGCCTAAAAGAAATGGTATAACATATCGGGGCATAAGCACCAGCAGCAGTATGGGTTCATGTCATAGGCAGATTGCAACCCAAACAATGGGGGAAATGTAGTAAGACTTAATATCCCCCCTCCCCATTTAATTTCATCTAGCACTCATGTGACCCTCCACCTATAAAAACTGTACAGCCAAACAGAATATTGTGGCCCCCAATGGTGAATTGTATTTACTATAGTATACCAAGCGACTCGATCCATGTAAATGTTCACCATTTCTTACCATCTAGTGCACACATCATACTTGTATGTATAAAGGACAAAAAGGGAAACATTTCTATAAACATAAACTACTCACACACCAATGTTACATAAATACAGGTAAAAGTATCAGCAGAAAATAAGGATGGGGTGAAGTTGCCCTCGGCTGCCACTGGTTTGTTGGGTGAAGGTGACACATCTAAGCACATCTGGAAGATGGATGCTCCGGAGAGGATCCCTGGCAATCAATCAATAAAGATACTTTAATTGGTTTATTGTCCCTGCAGGTTTCTTATCTGCATGTACAGACACAGACTTGCTTTAGCAACCTGGGGAGAATACATATAGAGTTTCTCCTTTCACTAATTTTTGACCCAGCAATTTATGGATACAGCTTCTTCTGAAAAGGAAATCATTTACATAGCGACACAAATGGGGCCTAATATGTAAGAAGTCACATATAGGATTTGTAATTCCACAGATTTATACAAAAAATCCATGACTTTGTGCGATAAATTTTCGTGTGAGTGGGGGTCACTGGTGCAACGATGATGTTCATGCATGGAGCAGTGAAAAGGGTTATGTACACTGTTAGGGGATATGTATTGGAACGTTCCCAAGGCCTCAATCTACTCCTCCATTGTAAGGATACATTTGAAAGATTCCTGATGTATTTATAAAATGGAGTTCTAGGACATATCCCTATATATGCACATACAGTGGGATATGTCATCCTGTTCCATCATCTGCAGCAGTGTTTTGCTTCAGCAGATGTACAGGGTGTAAGTCAGTGTCCTTATGTGGTCAGCAACATTACTGACGACCTCCATGAGCATATGCAGAGGCTGGGAGTGGAAGAAGTACTGTTGCATCTGTCCCTCATGGCCTCCGCTGAGCATAATCATCACTCAACAGGGAAATATGTAGCTGTCACGTCTTTCCATCCTGCAGAGTATATAAGTGTATATATATGTCGCATACTGTCCAGACAGAGGCAAAAGGGATACTTTCCTGGCATATACACCGAGATTCTCAATACACTGCATTCTCAAATGCATCAGACCAGTTGAGAAGAGGAGGTTTGCCCGATCACATAGCTGTTAACAAGGGGTATACGAAACGCATGCGTTAACACCATTTTAATCTGTTCTCATGCGTTACTGCCATGTGTGAACACATAATAGACATGCAGGGAAAAAGCCATGTGCATCCGCTCTGCACGTCTCTGTCTACAGATCACTGGTAACAGTCATCTAATGGTCTGATACCATAAGATCCAGGGCCGGTTCTAGACAAAGTGGGGCCCTGGGCAAAACTAAAAGTGGGGCCCCAAAATAAAACTATTTTATGACCAGTCACAGTCAGCAAGAGGCTCCCTTTAGTATGGTAAAACAAACTGTAATTTTGGAGAATTTTATAGGAGATGGATATCTGATAGGGAGATTGATGGGCAGCACGGTGGCTCAGTGGTTAGCACCACAGCCTTGCAGCGCTGGTCAACATCTGCAAAGAGTTTGTATGTTCTCTCTGTCTGCGTGGGTTTCCTCCGGTTTCCTCCCACACTCCAAAAAATTACTGGTAGGCTGATTAGACTGTGAGGCCCATTGGGAAGAAGGACCGATATTTTCTGAAAGCAGACACTTGCCCCATTTTCAAGTTCATAGAGTTTATAGACATAGGCGCCTTCATGCAACTGATTCGAAATGAAACATTTTACAAAAAAATACTTAAAATTTGACTTTGATGGCAAAAAATGTGCTCCAAAACAGAAACTATTTACCTTCACATCTCCTAAATGTAATAGATGGACATGTGTAGAGTTCTCAAATGTCCCATATTGATATGTTCACATAAATAAATCATCATAATATCACTAAAGCTGTAATAACTAGATATCTGCTTTTCAGCTAGAAAATTCACACAGATCTATCATTGTATGTTCCTTACACAATGGTCACCCAAATAAATAACTATATATCCATAAACCAAGCTAAAGAGATAATAAAAGTCACTTTTAGATGTGCGCCATTGTATTATCCGCACAATAACAGAACCCTCCGCGCATAAGAATGAGAGTGAGAACGTCATAACATAGGTGTAAATAATGGAGGATGGTGTGAAATAAAAACTTTATTCCAGAACGTGTGTGTGTTTTTGGTGTTACATATAACTTTATGGACATGTTCTGGGTTTGAATGTTCATTGGATCAGTCAATTTTCCCAACAACAAAAAACTATCACAAAATAAACGGGAATAAGAGAAAATGTGTTCTTAGATAGTTCTGCATAGAGAAGGGTTAAAAACATGAACATTAGTTGATATTATCCCTTCTCAAAATGTAGTAACATATAAAGTGAATATTTCCATTATCTGTGAGGTGCAGCAGCTCCTGTGTCCAGCAAATGCTCCCTGCAGTCTGATGGCTAAGAATCTGGAGGGGGACGACGACACTTCAGGGGGCTGTATCTCTGGCTCTGTGACACATAGAACCTCACTTCTTTTTTCCTATCAAAGAAGAGAGTCTCCTCTTTTATATGAATCTAAATTTGTGTTTCTAAATTGTAGGAAAACGGAGATATTAACTGTTAAACTGCCGTTGGGAGTGATTTTTATATATAAAAATGGCACCTGATTTTCTCACTTTAAACCTGAATATCTCTGGATCCATAGCACCTAGAAACACAATTCATTTGAAAGAAGAGATTCTCCCCTTTCAGGGGGCCCTGGGCAATTGCCACCTTTGCCTACCCATAGCGCCGGCCCTGATAAGATCACTGCCATCTGTATATAAAAACAGATGGGAACACACAATGTGCTCCCTGATTACTTTTGTTTATTAATTTTATCTGGGGCAAAAGTTAATGGAAATTAAAAAAAAAAAAAAAAAAGCCTGGTCTGGGGGCCTAGAAAAATGGAAAATTTTACCATTCGAAACTCCTATGGAGTATTTATACTACTGATAATATACTCCCCCACGGCTAAAAATGCAACAAAAAAATGGAAAGAGGAGTATTTTTACTCTCCTGAAAAACAATTAGTGCGGCCTCTGGCCAACATGCTATATGGAGGCTGCAGGGGCTGGGCAATTCTGAACACAATGCCTCCAAAATTGTGCAGTCACTGGCTACAGAGGGTAGATATGTTTGCTGCACTGTTCACCACATGTAAGCAGGGAATGTAACATAACCTATACACAAATATATACAAGACCTTTTTGTAGAAAACATTGCCCCTTAAAGGAAACCTACCACTTGAAGTGGCAGGTATAAGGGTGAGCTGGTGCCGGAGCTTAGTTTTGTTAGCATAAGGGCATTAGAAAAGGGAAATTAAAAGGAGGCACTGCAGTATGCAAATTTGTATCTAATTTGCATACTTTGGATGAAGCACTGACTGCACCAGCTACAGCTCCTAAATGACCCAGAGATTAAGTAGCACTAGGCAGTTGCACTTTCGCTCCTCTTGGGGACGCACATCCCAGTATCAGAAAAATCTGCTATGAGCCAAAAATAATGACTGCATTTATGAACTTGTTACCAATTTTATCATGGCACCATAAAGAAGGCATGACGGAGGCACGTTAAACAAATAAGCATTCCTTCTCCCCTTACTTTAAAGAACAGTCAGAAAAGCAGTTTCCTCGTAAAAATAAAAATATTATAGAGGCTGCTTATCTCAACGCTGCAAGATCAGCACAACTAGCATTCACTTTATTAATAAAACCCTTTGATAACTTTACAAACAACAGTCTGAACCTAGTAAAGAGAGGTGGAAAGGTCTTCTTGGGATATAAAATCCAAATTATAGCATTGCCCATGGCAACCAGCTACCGCTTCCACCAATATAATAAATCCCACCTCTCTTTTGTGACTAGTGACCCTGCTAATCAAGAGGAAGTTATGGGAGAGTAAATTCTTACAGGATGATGTAGCCGAAATGATGATGAAGCTTTCAAATGTTACAAGCAATAAAAAAATAAGAGCCAAGACATTTTTCTCCTATTATTAGGAACCAGTTATCGCCTCCAGCAACCTCCAGTTCCCAGTGACTCAGGGGTTATGTGCACAAACGCCAGAACAGAAAAATGGAAACTTGTTAAACTTGCCGAATTAATAGACATAATAATAATAGCCTCGGCGCAAAGCCCGTCACATGGAGCAGAAATCTGCACAAGTCTCAGGGATATTCCTATGGAAGCCCAGAGTTTACAGCTGCTATTCAGAGCTGGAAGTGTCATCAAGTACTCTACACACATCAGGGCAGATTCAAGCTGCAAATAGTATGTTATAGAGCAGGAAATTTATAGAGTCAAAAGTAAAGCAGCGCAAAATGTATCAGTGTCCCTGATGCTGGATGATAAATGTTGCAGTTTTCTGTAGGTTTCTATTCTATTTCTATGCTTACAAATCAATGGGCAGTTCTTCTCCATTACATCTCTGTATACATGCAAATACTCAATGGGGTTTAGGCAAAAAAGAATAACAGCACAATTATATATTAATAAGCAAGAAGGTAGAGCAAGATCAAGTCAGGCCCTCCAAGGGTTAATTTAAAATACATTTGTTGCATTCCATCTGTTTTAAAAATATATGGTACAACACCATCGGGTGTGCAATAAGTTTTAGAGCTACACGTTTCGGCATGATGCCATGCTCAGGATTACTTTGTCATATAACAAAAAAAAAAAAAAATTTGGGATCCCAGTTGGTAAATTCATTCTACACCTGTGTAACAAAAGCACAGAGCCCAAGTTTAAATACAACTCATCACAAAATGGGAACTACAAAAATGAAAAAATACAAAGTTACATGACCTACAAGTAAATATAATAAATACTTCAAAACAAACAAATATAGAATATTAACCATGTAGTAAATTGTGGTGAAGGTTGCTTCATGAAAGCTGTGTAGTTTGAGTCTATGGATTTTTCAACACGTTTTTCACTTTTTCTACGCTGGTCCAACTTTAAGAAACATCTCTGAAGTGCCTCCTAGGTGTTAATACATTAGTTCTCATTGGTCACAACAAAGAGGTTCCTGCGAATGCAGACTTTTAAAGGACCTGAAATAATATAATAATATTGGGTAGTAATAATAATAAATATACATACCATATTTTCCGGACTATAAGGCGCACATAAAAGCCTTGGATTTCCTTGGAAATCCAAAGTGCGCCTTATAGTCCGGTGCGCCCTATGTATGGCGCAGGGCAGCGGACCATACTTACATAGGTCCCCGCTACCGGAGACAGCAGATCTCCAGCGAACCTGCAGACCACGCAGACACGAACAACTTCTGCGCGCGTCGGTCTGCAGTTCCCGCTGGAGATCTGCTGTCTCCGGTAGCGGGGACCTATGTAGTATGGTCCGCTGCCCCTCTCCACCTCCCCCTCACCTTCCCCGCGTCGGGTCTCGTCTTCGGGTCCGTCGCGTCGCTTCTCTTCTCTGTCGGTCTCCACTCCGCCCCCGGACCTCCGCCACGCCCCCGGACCCTGCGCCTTATAGTCCGATGCGCCTTATATATGGAATTATTACATATATAAGGCGCATCGGACTGAAGCGCCTTATATTCCGGTGCGCCTAATGGCCCGGAAAATACAGTATATATACACACAAGATTGCCACAGTCTGAAGCTTTAGTTCTGTGACAATCACTTCAGCTCCTCCTGCTGTATAACATGCTGCCAGCAGACCGGACACTGAACCATCACCTCAGCTCCTCTTGCTGTATAACATGCTGCCAGCAGACAGGACACTGAACCATCACCTCAGCTCCATAACATGCTGCTTGTTAATTACCCGATTTCCATTTTGACAAGAGCACACATTGTACGATTGTACTAAAAGTTGAGGATAGACCAAATGGAAATTTGCTCAGATGCGATTATCTAAGACAAGATACAGATGTGTTGTGATTTCCATCCATGGAAAAGATCCATTACATAACCGACATGAATTGACAAATAGGATGTACAAGGAGATGTGCTTTGTTTTTAGAACTACAAGAGGCGCCCCCCACCCACATGTGTACACGGCCTTCTAGAGATTAGTAACATACAAAAGTTTCCACATAAAAAATGTCCTTACTAAAAAAAAAGTTGCCTGTAGTAATAGCAGTAAAAATAATTGTTCTTGTAGTAGTAGTAGTAGTAATAGTTCTATGGCTGGGCACCAAACACATTGCATGTCAGGAAACCTCTGCCATGTTTTCTTCAAGTAAAGTCAATTTGATTTCTAAACTAACAGTTTTTGGCAGTACCTTCTTCTCTGGCACAGAACGGGTTATTGTCAATTCTGATGAACCCATCCAAGCAACGCAATTCCTACTAACCGGACACTTTTTAGCCTTCTTCAAACGTCTGCAATAGCACTCCCGGGCTGGAAATTATCAGTGCATTTATCACAGCATTACTAGCCGCGCCAGCTCTCTGAGGCAGAACTGCATGCTCAATGCTTTATTTGTATTCAGCAGACCAGCCTCTGCATTCTGCGCCGGGCTCCGATTATTTGCTCTGTTTTCCACCAGAATTCCTACCTAAGTAATCACTCTTGTGCCCTCTAAATCGTCCTCATTTCTTCTGCTTTTACCTGCTCAAAATCCAAAAATAAAGCAACCAAGGACAAAACATGGAAAAGTACCTGTAATGCCTTGTGTAACACCAATCTCCAAGATGGCGATTAAAATTACTGGGCTTTGTCATGTTACACAATAAAATACACCTAAACTAGTCAACATCTTGCTCCTAAATCATTAAAGCAAGTGGCCAAGCACAAGACCACACGGAGCATCAGTCAGCGTTACGCCTAGAGGAGAGATACAGGGGGAAAGGATTATTTTGAACCCTTAGGTTAATAGGGTTGTCTGACTACCTTTCTAACCAAAAAAAAAAAAAAATGCCTTTTCAATGTTGTGTACTGGTTTTTGCATTTGGCTTGTAGTGATTACCTCAACATGGACATGAGCCATAGTGGAGTCTGTTGTAATGGCAGTGGTAAGCCATTGGCAAGTGGAGTAGGCCAGCAGAATATAACCAGGCAGACCATGTGCTGGCCGGATTTCCCGGAACCCACAGTAACCCAGAATGGGACTCCTAGCATCCTAGTGATTTATGATACAAGGGGTCTTCCTCCCTGCTGTAATCATTCCCACGGGTCACCCCTGTTTTGCAGGGAAGCATGGACTCCTTGCATTATGTAATTATGATGCTCAATGTCCCAACTTAAAGGGGTATTCCCATCTGGGCATTTACATTTAATGAAATTTATTTGCCATATGTAAACATTTCTTCAATTGGATGTTATAAAAATCCACTGAATCCACCACCAGGATTCAGCGATCATTACTACAGGACGAAATGAGCGACATGTAGTAACTTCTCAGACATTTAATAAACAGAAACTTTTTGTTTCTTTGTGCGATCACTCCAGCAGAGGTGGCCATAACCAAGGAGTCAGTCTTGTTTCTAAGGGACCATAAGACTACATTTATGAGAAATTATCTTCACACAGGTACATTTTTTTAATAACATCCAATTGAAAAAATGCTTATATATGGCAGATTAATGAAACGGAATGTGAATGCCCAGACGGGAATACCCCTTTAATCTGTACATTTTTTTTAAAAAATTGACCAACCCCTTGAAGCTACCACGTTGAACATTATTATGACCTTATTTTGTTTGAGTATGTACCCTATGATCTGTAAAGCATGCCAAAATATGATGGCACTACATGATCTACTATCATTGCTGAGAAAACATCGCTTACATATTGGAATACATGTACAAAATGGGCAACATCTGCTTAGTCCTTAAATTCTACAAGCACGTGGGCAAACTTTATAAAAGGAGGAAAAAAGACAGCGAAGGGTTAATGTAGGAAATCACTCTCCAGACCTGAAGCTACCAATAGATGCAGGGCCATGGGAAAGACTGTGGAGGGAACAGCTCTATGTGCATCTGCTGCCGCCAGAGTTTCAAAGGAGAGTCGTTCTCCATGGTCGGCCGGTCAAACACAACATTAAGTGGCAAACACTAAAAAGTTAATTGAATGTTTGCCAACAGATGCGAGACCCTTATTCTAAAGGGATAATTAATTTCTGTGTTTTTATAACGAAATTTAAAGAGTCATCAGCGCATGCACCCCTGAGGGGTAATTGGGTGTATTCAGGGAAGGTGACTAGATGCTTAGTGTACAGGCCATGACGGACACAAAGTCATATTAAGGGGATAAACTTCTGGAAGAGACTGGGAATATCTGATGCCTGTACATTCTACATAACTACTAAATATGGTTCCAAGGTGATGTGTTGTATAGCAAAGCGAGGCCAAACCATTAGGAAAAGAAATGTTTGTACAAGGAAAACGTTACATGGCCAAGTGCTTATATGTATATACAGCCAGTCCAAATAGTCTTCCTAAGTGGCAAACACTAGACCTCAGGGCGAACCGAGGCTGAGCTGCGGCCGTCTGCAGACAGAAGCTCTACAGGTTACTGACCTGCACGACAGAGGTCAGGCCACCCAGGGAAAGGGGAGAACTACACAGGGAGAGATGGGATGCAGCAACCACTGTGCATATGGTACCAAACTCTCACCATACAGGAGGAAAGAGTCCTTTTTCAGGAGAAAAACTATTTAATTTATCTTCCATATTTCTACGTCTAGTTTCAAGAAACTGTTCATTCTATTCCATCTTGTTTATGATCATTAAAATACAAGAGAACGGCAGAAATACTGGAGCACTACAGTCGCTGCCTTGTTAAATGTCCACATGGCAATAACTTGTGTGTGCCAAGCAATATTCAGGTACGTATAGTATGGAGATCTATACATTGCAACGGTAGACTACTATGGGTCTACAGTAAACGTTATCTGCACATTATACTTATCCTAGGAATCCTATTCGTTAACAGAAACATATTGCAAAACTGTACAGAGGTCACGCACATCGCAATATTCATACCCGGATCACCCACACTGGTCCAGTGCTCGAGAAAATACAAACACACAGACATCCAAACTCCATGTAGACGTTGACTCTAGTTACATGTAAATCCCAGGACCCTGGTGATGTGAAGCATCGGTAGTTATAATGGTAGGTGCGCTTCTTTCAGCAGCATTTTTTTTATAAAAAAGAAGCCCTCGGCCCTTTAATTAAAAGGGGAACAACATTTCTTGGAGTGGGCATGTACTGGCTGGTAGTAGGGCCAAGAGGTTGCTTTAGGATGTAAGGTCTGAATAAAATCAGATGAAAATCTCTTGAAGTGCACAGCCTCAGGGGTCACTGGAGCAACGTACCTACACAATGTAACAATATGCTAAAAGTAACATAAGCAACCAAACTGTCTCATGACACCTCTCCGAAAGGGGTTACACCCACATCTCTATTGATAAATATTCAAAATCAGGTGAGAAAAATAGAAATATGAAAAAAAATAATCTATAATATAAAAATGCCAAGAGACACAGGTCCTCCTTATAGTGAGCCTGCACACAGTATTTTACAGCAGTAACTGGGGAGATATTTATGGATTTTTGGTGGGAAAATGTCAGTATTTTATTTAAAATGTGCTTATTCTAGATTTAGGAGAGTAATAAAGAGATGGCCTTAGATAACCTAGAAGGAACACCCACCGGACTCCTTAGTCCACAATAAGAAGCGGTTTAAGGGTTTCTCCACAGAAAAAAATAAGAATAAAAATAAAAAAATAGCTGGATTTCTTCCAAAAACATTGTCACACCTTTGCATGGGTGTAGAAAAACAAAAGGTAAAAAAAAAACATAAGTGCAAGATAATGACAGGTTATCACAATCTAATGTCAAAGAGGACATGAACACCAGACAATCCCCTAGAGACGGCTTGCCTTTGTGGATGACCATTTTCCAATCTGCAAGCATAACCTCTTATTTCTGTGCACCAACAAGGCTGCCATGGAGTCCATGAGCATTATTATTGGACATCCGATGGCTTCAGGTGGAATAGAGCACACACAAGAAGAGAGACGTCCCAGACTGGACACTTTAATGTGTCTCCATTGCTCTAGGAAAAACCTTTACAGCCCCCCGCTTCAACCCACAAAGGATAAAATAACAGAGTAATACAACAAGAGTATTGTATATCTGGGAATACAAGCAGGTCATAAAAGTACTCACAAAACGCAACTAGATATTCTCATTAAATAATGTGGCTACCGGACCATAGTGAACACCAAAATACAATACACTGCAAATATTAGATGGATGATCATAATCATATTATATAGAATGATACTGTAACAAATGAACAAGACCTAGCAGGATGTGAATGTAGGTCTATGGGCAGAGACATGGCAGTATTTTCTGTGTGCAGGCAGACCTTACCTCCACTGAGGCTCATACAAAAGCCTGCTGGTGGCCCAAGGAAAACCCTGCCAGGCTTGTTAATGCATTTCACGGACAATTCCCACTTAAAGAGATCTCAGTAGCAGAAACTTTACCCTACCTGCAATACTCGGGATCCCTACAGAGACTCATTAATGTATTAGCAACGTTTCTTCCCATGATTTTTATACTTCTCCCACACTGCTGGAGGCGACTGCTCCCTGTTATATCGCTGCCCCACAAGGGGTTACTGCTTCAACCCTGGCAGTGAAAAGATTGTTCAAAAGTGAGAAGATCTGCTGAAAACACTAGATTAAAGGGCTGCCCTATTCACACCAGCCTTCCCTTTCATCAATTTCATAACAGTCCATAACTTCGTAAGGCAAAACTAAAAACACAGGACAACCTGGTGACCTTAACACTTACCACATACATCAGAGAAATGCTTTGCTGCAGTTCCAGTTACAGCAGAGTTATACTCAACAGGCTTTAATGGACGATTCTTAGCATTTCATGGTATGCCTGTGGTCAGATCGGGTCTCCAGATCAGCCAGGGTAAAAGTGGGTGGCAGTATCCCTGAAATGTATTGTCCCCATTAAAGGGGCAACAAGCAGACCCCACAATGTTATGGTGAACACAGCACAGCCCTCCACTAAACACTGACGAGATTATAAGTTCCATCTAGACAAGGCACAGGACAGTCATCTGAATTAAGTCATAGATTGTAAGCTCTTTTGCGAGCAACCCCATCATTACTATTGTTTCATCTGAACTTGTTATCCTTAAATGTTTTATTTTGTCTGAATGTGCTCCCTATGACCTGCAAAAGGAAGCAAAATACAACGGCACAATTTAAAAGAAATATAAAAGCTTAAATAGCAATGACATAATTGCATAAAGCAAGCCATAACTACGGTATGTAAATATCTCAATACATACACACAGAAATAGAAAGGTAATAAAATCAGAACATCTGCATCCTTATAAAAGAAAGAAATGCAATGAGTAAATGGCAGAACACAGACATTGTAGTAGTAGTACAAGCCTTGAAAGTCTGGTGACAGTCTATGGTTGGCATACATGCTTATACTGTACATACTGTTCTCTGTAGTAGCATTATATACATCAGGTAGAGTCCTGACAACTATCCTCCTACAAGCAGCAATAAAAATTCACAAGATTTTTGAAGATGTGGGCACATTATTTTAGAGTTCTCTAGAGTAGCCATGGTGGCACCGGAGCTTTTTGGGGCATCTAGTCTTGTGACTCCATGGAAAAGGAGAAAAACTATATACAGACCAGATAGGTTTTTTAGGTTTGTTCATGTTCGGTTAGTTGAATTCGTATATTTTATAATTGTAGCGGCAGACAAAATTTGTTTTGTGCATGTGACAACTGGATTTTCACAATTGTAATAACGTTGTATTGATAATCCTTGGTCCCATTACAGCACACAGACACCCAACAGCTGATCATCGCAGCCCGGGACTAGACTAAAGCATACAGAGAGCTTCACCAGATGTCACAGTGGTCAGAAAGATCTGAATATACCAGCCTGTAATGCCAAGAAAAAAAAAAGTTTATAAATTCCAGTTATAATAATAAAACCGAATTGTGCCCCTTTCCTGTGGAGCTTACTCTAAACTAAGCTCCGTGTGTAACAGCCCCATCTCTAAATCAGATACACTGTCTCTGGCAGTTTGGTGGCCGCCTAGTAAGGAGTATATTATAGCTAAAACTCCTACTTTAGGCTAAATTGGTCTCCAGCCTCACTTGTTAACATCCTGTTTCCTTCCATCATGAAGCTCAGAGACTGAATTGAACAAACACTTCCCTTTCTGTGGGAAGATCAGGAAACACTTGGACTCCCTCAGAGTTTCTCTTAGAAAGAATTCAAACAAAAGTTACATTGGGATGTGCTTAACGGGGGAAAACCCAAAGTAACATATCAGTACATGTAACTACAGGGGTCCGAGCCAGCTCCCAGCACTGATCAATCCCGTATTACATATACATCACACGTCAGTATAGCAGCTGCGGCTTTCCTTTACAGCGTTAGAAGTAATGTATGGATGACCTGTGGCACAGGGGACCTTATCAATATACTGCTTTATGCTGTGAAACTATTCCAGAAAGTGGCTGCGTTACTGCCAGAGGCTCAGTCCAGTTTTGTATGGATCCTGTGTGTGCCAGCTTTATACTATATAACTGCTGATATCCAAGACAGGTCACACTTATACCAGGAAGGGATAAACTGAAAGCAGAATATCTCAGTGCAGCATCATGTATTTGGCCTACAACATACAACAATCATGTGTGGATTTGAATATCTACAAAATTGTCCAAAATAAATAGACTATGAAACTTTCTGAAATTTTAATATGTGTCCTCAATTTTTGGGAGAAATGTTACAGGCAGGGAAACCCCCCCAAAAAAAACACCCACCCTTGCTTCAAAAATACAAATGACAAAGGGGAAGATACAAACATAAAAACATAGTCATATTTAAGAAAATGTATGTCACTTATTTTATACCACAGATAGTTTCTTGTATTTGGTGTATTTATTGATACAATATTTTAAAAAAATATATATATAAAAAAAAATGTTGAAACAGTTTATTATATTAAATACGCAACAAAAGGAAAGTTACGAGCAGTCACGACACAAGAATGGGCCCGGGACGACTTTCCATGCCTAGGGGCTCTTGACAGCTTTCTATAAGTACAGTTCATTCATGTTAGAATGATAAATGGGGATTGTCAAAGCATTTTACTTTACCACTATTTGGATCAGACATGACCCTTTTGACCCTTGGTTGGCAGTTACAATTTATATCATGTATTAAACAGAAAAACAAAATCAAATGTGAACCATGCTAAAAAAATGGAAAACAAACCCCCCCCCCAAAAAAAGTGATAACCGGGTTGAAAATAATTGAAATATAGGAGGGAGGAAACCACACTAATTAACCCCTCAGATCCGACTTTTATAGGTGGTCTATGTTTGTGCTGAACATAAAGTCTATAGTAGCCAACTACAGAGGGCAAATTCTATACTTGAAGCAAGAAGCACAGCATCACGTGCCCTACAACAATATAACAACGTTACCGAGGTGTACAGTAAAGCGCTATATGGACGGCAGCTTATATTCTATGATGGTTGGTATGCAAACAAATAGACAGCAAATATTCCATGGGCAGAACTAAAATTACAGAAAAAACAAAAAACATTTTTTTAAGTTAAAATAAAGTACTTGAAGAAAAAAAAAAAAAAAAGCAAGATAACAACATGTCTTGTAGTTAAATAAATTCTGTAGCACGTAGCCATGGTGTAAATCTAAATTCTATGCAGAATGTACCCTTGGATTCTGGACACAAAACTAAATATCCACTGGATCAAAAGGCTAATATCTCACTAGAATTGTTCACTTTTTCTTCTTTTTTTTTTTTTTTAAGAGGAAATGTTATTACAAACTGCGGGAACAAACTTGCCGATGAATATGTAACAGATCTCTTTACATTATGATCCCACATTTAATTTAACGCCAGTAATTGCTTTAGAATGAGAAAACATTTACTCAACGATACAACACTAAAGAATAATCTGCCTAACTGTTCCATTAATATTTGTCTGAACTGCCATTCCTGGTGTATGTATACATTTCATCTATACATACTGCAAGCATGTCATTAATCCCCCAGCGCTTTCAATCTTAGAGAACACAGATTCCTTAAATGTTAATTTAAACCAGCGCTGGCTTCATAAAGGATGTGTGTGACCACACTGCCACCTAGTGGAAATACTCACAACTGCACAGAGATGCATGGGGCCAAGCAACACTGTGTATGTTAAAGTAATCTTTAATAGTGATGAGTACCCACAAAACACTATCAAATATTTGCATCAAACAGCACCCTCAAGTAGAATATTAAATCTCCTTTTTACAAGCAAAGGAGAATGCTGAAAAGTGCCTCTAATAGAAAGGCTGCATAGATAGCATCATCAGTTTCTAGTTAACAGAAAAAAAATTTCTGCTTTTAAGTGACACCAGGTGCTTCTGTGAGCTATAGAACATACAGTCAGCAAAATAAATTTAGTTAGGAATTGGATTTGTATGGGCAGTTTGTATTCCCAAATATATATTTAGCGGTCACAATTCTATAGTAGAGAGAACTCTTATTTTCTCACCTTTAAATGGCACCACAAACCTTGTGCTATGGAACTCAAGACCGAGGTGTTTTAAGTAATAAAGGTTTTCCCTCTAAATCTGGAAAAATCCTTTGGCATACATGTGGTGTAGTTCAGAGTCTGGAGAAACTGGAGATGGCCATTTCTATTGTGAAATAATCATTCCATTAATTTGGCTCTTGCAGATTACATGGATCCATCATAGATGGGAGTAATACAAGTTTTGCTGACATCTAGTGGTCAACGTGAATATTTAGTGTTTCACAATAAATTGACAAGTAAATTTAATAAAATAGAAAACTAAACTAACTACATTCTCTAACAATGGGCCAATGTAACTTTCTATACTTCTATGGATGGGTAAACAAGCTATTGCATTTTTTTCCTGTCTTATTACGCATTGTACATTTATTTCTCACTTTTGGCACTGGCGAAAAGGTACACATTGCGGATGGAGGAGTGATTGAAGTAAGCTATCATATTAAAAGTAACACCCACCTGGTACTTGAGGTCAACAATCCGTCTTAAATCGCTTCTTTTTATGTCAGTCCATAGATATCAATGGACGAATCATTCTGTGGATTGTGATTGGGCTGATCTTTTAAAGAATCGCTATAAAACTTACTTCATGTGAGGTGACTAGTAATTTGTATATTTCAGTGATGCCCGCCACTTTATTATTAAGGTTTTTTTTTGTTTTTTTTTTAAACAATGAACATGCCAAGTGTGGCATCACATTAAGCAATAATCGTGTGACACTACCACGGCAGCAACCAGTCTGCATGCATTGGGGCAAATTTACTTACCTGATTCCTGCTCGATCCCCAAGGTGCGTTGTCCGCCGGAATCCACATCTGCCGCGATTCATGAAGATCATGCGCCCTAGTTCCTGCATGAGTCGCTTCCCCGTTGAGGTCCGCTGGAGTTCACCATCTTCCTCCCGATGCATGTAAGTGCTTGGCTTGCGACACAAATTGCTTTGTTAAATCCCGCGCGTCGTCCGACTGCCTGTCCCCCCCCATTTGTGTCACGTGAAAGCAGGCCCAAAATACGATCGCGTGCACCAAAAACCCAGACACGGTAGAATACAGACTGGTGATTGAAGGGTTTTCAGCCTAGATTTTACAATGCTATAGATTTACAATGCAATTGATGCGTTGTGGATTGTATATCTGTTTGTTACACATTGGGGCACATTTACCAAGGGCTTTGCGCTGCACTTTTGTCAGAGTGTGCATGTTCTTCATGGCCAAAAAGTCTTGCACATGTATTTAAGAAGTGTCTGCGCTGCAATTTTGTCGCACATGACCCTTGGCACAGCTGCTTCAAATTAGGGGGGGGGGGGGGCCATTGGTCGGTCCAACTGATTTGGACTGAGCATCGTATTTAGCTTTGAAATTGTGTTGCATCCCCCAAGATGGTAAACTCTGTCGGACCCGAGCGGGAAAGCGACACATACGCACGATCTTAGTGAATCACCACATGCAGCTTTATAGACGGAAAATGGACAGTGAACTCAAGTTATAAGTAAATGTGCCCCATTTTGTGCACCTGTAAAAATCCTATCCACTATGATGGTAATACATTACACTGCAATTTTTCAAGAGATAAAGTCTGCATAAAGATTTAACCTACAAAACCAGACAGAGATAAAAGACATGTTTTTCTAATCCCGTACAACCAATTCAACATTACATCTCTACATAAAGCTTAAATGAATGTAGACAATGCCCAACTTATTCTGTGATTTCCGCATTATATTCTACTTTCTATGTCCACATTCATCCACTCCAAGCAAAACACTAACAGAAAGTAGCTACAAACTATAAATAACACAACAGGAATAATGCATTTACATTCAAGCTCAGGGCAGGAAGAGTTAAATCTCTATTTTTCTAGGGGTCAGTAAGAGAGAAAGAGGTGTCAGGCTAACAAGCTGAGAGAAGGGGGCTCTGAGAGAAAGAAGTCCCAGTAACACAAGTCAGGACACAATCCTGCATAGGGCACCTTACTGGGTAGGCATAGAGCCGATAAGACAGACATTGTCGAAGTATGGAAGGACATGGGTGGACGGTGACCCGAGACTTCCTTAAAAAAGGCAAAATCCCACCACACACACTGTGATCCTAATGGTGACCGACAGTATGGCTGCCACAATGGGTTACTCTGAGGGAGGGCAACATTCACAGCGAGGTGCATGTAAGAGGATACGGCCATTTCCAATGCCTTACCCTATAATAGTTATTTGTCCAATTAAAGCCCCTTTTCACACGTGTTCTGGGGACGTATATGCAGGTGAAAATTTATGACCAGATACAGGTCCCTGTAGACGCCTATGGTGCCCAGCCACAGTACGGTGAGCACACACAAACAACTATGGCAACATTGCCTTCTAAGTGTTAAAAACGGTTACTCAAAAAAAAGTTAAATACCCTTATCTGGTGCCATTAAAGAACATAACTAAACCTGAAAAAGTATAAGGGCTTATCCAGCAATAACCACGGAGGGCCTATTTAGGCCTTCAATGCCTGGCAGCAGGGGAACTAATTGTGGCCAGGCTAGCTCAGGAGAGCTCAATGTTCATCTGTATCTTTACTGGCATAGGGATACACAAAGGCCTCTCTGAAAGCCCAGTATGCTGCATTATAAGAAACAGAATGCATTTTCCTAAAAGAAAACAGCCAAAGCTTCTATCTACTTCTATCAAGTAGTAGCCCCTGAGGATAAGCCATATATGTGTCACACAACTCTGACTGGTAAGGGGAAGTATGCTAGTCTACACAGACACAGAAAAAGAGCATACAGTATACCAATGGATGTTCCTGGTTACCTCACAGTTTGGGATAACTATACAACAATCCTCCTCTGTATCATAAGTAAAATAAAACAGCAGCAATGTAAAAGAATAAATCAGGGCAAATCAGAATGAGGTACACGCAAGGCATTAAGGGACTTGCAGGAAACTGCCATCACAGGACAATTCCCTGGCTCCTCCCACTTTCTTTACTGTTTAGTTTCTGTACAGCAGGGTAATAAAATGTCCATGAAAGAGAAAGGGTCACACCTTGATCATATCTACATTACTAGGGGATTTAGGCTGTTGTGGGATAACCCGCTTTAAATAACACAATTTAAAGAAAAATCTTTTCCACCAATTGGCTACTACATTCTTTATACAGTCATTTGTGCAAGAAAGGATCACAGCAAAGAACAGGTCTTGCACTTCATCCAGTGACTTCTTGTTTCCTCTTGCACTTCCAGGGTTGAATCAATATGTAGAAACAACTCCTAAGTTTTAGTGGTGTAGAGGCAAGCTGAGGTAGCCACAGCTGAGTTGAAGGCCTACCCCACATCCCCCATACCACTCTCATAGCTAGGAATCCAAGGGGGTGCAGGAAATGAGATGAGAATCTCTCTCCCTTTCAGGGCACGGAGACGTCTTGAGTTGAATAACGTGGTGTGCTCTGGTCAGAAGCCATTATGTCCATGCTCCATTCCCCTTTGGATTTGTCACGACTAATTACCAATGCGCTAGTCATGGAGGAAAAGCATTAGGAGAGCTTCAGATGAGGAAATCTGGTCCAAGCATACATACACTTGTACACACAAACAGAAAGAGCCTTTCCAAACAAATGTCCATTACACGTCAGAAAATTTCCAACATCAGGCAGGTTTCTAGTTACAAACAAAAACCATTCTGCATTTTCTTGACAGGAAGAACCCCCATTCCATAATCCAGGAAATACATGAAGTCATGTACAAGGAGTCACACAAGACTCAAAACAGCATCTTCCTACCTTTATTTTATTTGCCTCAGTTTCATTAAGACCTTAAGTGGGTCGTCCAAGGTATTACAATTTTAGAGCAGAAGTAGGAAAGGATTTAGGAAAAGGAAATTTAAAACTCCAAAATCCATCATGATAAACCAGGACACTTACCGGTACTCATAGATCCAGGCACCGTGATTGTAGTAATCTTGTATTTGTTATCCATGGTCTCATTCCTGCTAATAAGCTGCTCTAGTTGTGGGGCCTTAACAGAGCCCCTCCATGCTCTACACATGCTGTTACACTGTGCATGAATGGGTCTCCCCCTCCCCCACACAAATGCTCCTGCACAGGGTAACAGCCTGCCAAGCTATAGAATGGAGGGGCTCTGGTTCATTAGCATAATTTGAGAAGTCGATTCTAGAAGAAAGGAGGGAATGGATAACAATTATAAGAGGATTACCGTAATCACAGTGCCTGGATCTATGAGTTAATGTCCCTGGTTTATGCATACTTTATTATAATGGTAGATTTCTTTTAAAAGGACATTTATTCCTTACACAATAAGACATTATTTTGAACATCTGATCACTTTCTCAAACCTGTGCGCCACCAACCCACAATATGGTTATGTGAGTGCTTTGATGCCAACGTAAAGGCATGGCTTAATACAAAGATAGCAATGTTGAGAACTATATTATTATGGTATCATTAAACAACCAGTATGAGGCACAGACAGAACAAAAAATCGTATTATACTAAAAACAATGTGCTTACTGCGCAAAAAACGGCAAGCTGTGCTGTGTTTTCAGGGCAGCGCACAGGCTGGCAAGTCTCCTAACGCTAAGGTCGAAGCCACATTACTGGAGGTTTTACGCTGCAACAGTCAAATCCCCAATACGCTTTTTTTTTTTATATTTTATAAATTAATAATAATTTTTTTTGGTTTTCTACAACATCACATGAGGTGTCGAATACATTGGGAACCTATGTTATATTGGCCATGCAAGGAAAGCACTGCTTGGATATTATTTCTAGGTCATTTGTACAAGAGCGTTTGGAGTTTGAAGTTTTTTTTCCCCACATCAGTAATTTTTCATTGAAGCCATTTTGTCTTATGGACACAGATTTGTCCGTGAGCCCTCTCCGTGCACCGGGACCCGACTGCCATCGTGAATACATAAAGATAATTTTAATCCCTTACTTTACAATTTTACTCAGTTTTATTGCTGTTTTAGCTCCCATCACTCTCTCTGGTTGGGGACTCTCTAAGCACTTCAAGATTCCTCTGTGCAATGAGATGCTGTGGGCTGACAATGTGCTTAGATAATCAGGTACAGGTTTGGCTACATTTTTATTTAACTTCTAATCATTCACTAGTATCTGCCAAAAAGAGATCAGAGATGAGATGGAAATAAAACACGACACTTCAGCTCAGCTTTAACGCCTTCCTATGCTGTAAAGACCTGATCTTATCTGATCTTAACCATAGTCAGAAGACTTAAGGATGGATCCCAGGACAACCAAAGTTGTATACTCCAGGACTGATAGAGACAGGTTAGAATTATATCTGTGAATTAGAGAATATGTTATTTTGATATCCTGAGCATATCTAAGAATCTTGTCTTCGTGGGAATACGCAGTTTAGGCTGTTGTCTCAAGTTTTTCCACAGGATAGGGGATAACCAGCTGGTTGCTTAATGGTAGACAATTAGTACTCACACGCTCATTGTGTCTTCAGGGGCTACGATCCTGGTCCTGTCTGTTCAGATTGCAGAGAGAAGTCATTGGTTCTCTGCAACCTGATGGTAGATGTCCTTTAAAAGGGGTTGGCGATTCTCTTTTAAATAAATTGCCTATGTGCTTTTATTGCCTTAATAATATTTCCTGAATGCTCACCAATTGATTTATCATCCCTGATGCTTCCTTTAATGCCATGTGCAGACTCTCTGTGCACTCTGCAGACACATCCTACTCTGTTAATAGGAGGGGCCTGCATCAGGAGATAATGACTGCTCTTCCCCCTCCCCCCTCCTTGTGTCGGTCAGTGAGATGGAGAGAAAAAAACCACACTGGAGGCTGCCATGACAATGTACTGAAGGAGTAAGAAACAAGAAGTTGTGTGGAGATGTAGAGTGCAGCATGTGGAGAACAGGGAAAGGCTGAACCTCTCACAGGAGGCAAAACACATGTACATACACATGCAGATTTATTGAAAAGTGGCCAACTCTTTTGAGTATACAGTTGTGCTCTCTGTCAGAGAAGACAGTCTAACAGTCTTTGAATCTGCAGTAAGTAGAAGTTCTGGGAAGCAAGCCCAGTAAAAAAAAAAAAAAAAATAATTGAGGAAAGCTTAACATAGGAGGGAGGAGAATGTGTTGGGGAGGGAAGTATAACAGGGTTGCCTGCTGTTATATCACTGAGGAGTCCTGATAAAACAGGGTACTGCTATAGGTCCAACCCACAGAGGTCAATCCTGAGTGCAAACAAGGGGAAAGAAAAGCTGTTAACTTCAGGGGTCTGAGCAACAAGTTTTCCCATGCTTTAAGTTGAAGCAACCTTTGAGAATCACACCTCTGCAGCGAGCAGCACATCTGTATGAGGTGAAGTGGTGCATGTCAAACATGAATACGAGGGTGGGCCCTGTGTGTACTGAAAACCTGAGTGCTCATTTCTAGGCATCATATATTATGCCAAGGGGAAAGCTGCGAAAGAGGGGGCAGTCCCACCATATGCAGGACTTGGAACCACCCAATGATCTGCATCACCATCAGCTGTCAGGGACAGAGGGGTACCAGTGATACAGGGCAGAGAAAACCCTGGAATACTTAGATTTGTGTTGAGACAATTTTAGTAGACATTACAACTTGTTGGGAGGAGAAAAAAAAGGCACCCAAATATATATTTGCATCTAAACTCTGTAAATCTCTTTTCAAAACTAGTCATATTCTGATACAACATCTTCAAGTAAAGAATATTCATATGAATGACAGTTTGCTTAAAATTATAGTTTGAGATTCCCAGGGAGCAAAAAGAGCAATTCCAAAGGCCTTTACAGTATTAAAGGCTTTATAGAGTAAAGTGAAGGTGGTCCCAGATGATAGACAAGTGATCTGTCATGTATCCATGACACCTGAGAATATCTGCAGCTGTATTATAAGGGCTATCACACACACACAATACCTTCTTGTGAAGAGACGATGAGGGGCAAATAGTCTGGTATATATTCCTTCCGGTCTTCAACATCTTTGCTTCCAGGAGGGGGAAACTGTAGCACATTGTTCTTGGTAACAGGAAAGGACGGGATCTGATGTGGGAAGGTGACCGGTTCAATATTATGAATGTAGTCTTCCAGTTCATGGATGTTCACCCCCATTAGTTTAAAGGCTTGTCCTACATCATCCAGAACAGGGTCTGTCCTTCCATCTGGAACACAAAAGCCAAATCAATCTGATGGAATCAAAATCAAGAAACATAAATAAAGGGAGAAGGCTACATTCACATCTAGTTTTTTTGGATATGTGCAGTTTAAATGGCAGGAAACGCTATGTTCACATATGGACAAGCATGCTTTGTACCTACGTAATGAAGCCTGCTATAACTGCAGGGCTAGCATACATGAGTGTCCCAGGGTGTAAATAATGAATACAGCAGGACCCCAACAGTGCAGCTCCTGGCATATAAACTAAACGGGTCCATAAACTTATAACTGCCTTATCCTGCAGAGAATACAGGATGGAAAGATGGAGCAAGGCACACCTTTCCATCCTGCTGGAGATCAGCGTAGATGGACAGTGGAGGCCATCAGAGTCTGTGAGCAAATGCAACTGTGTGGGCTCCATTTCTGGCCTCTGCTGAGTGTACGCTCTGGTGGCTTCTGTCCATACAAGGACAGGACATCGACAGGGGAATTAATCTGAACATCGGCTGCAGCCAATCAGTGCCCTCAGGTAAGTAACTCAGGTAAGTAACTTGGGCAAGTATTCACATCTGTAAGTGGCTGCTGGTCAGGAAAAGATATGCTACATGTAATGTATAGAAAGTGCAGCAGAGACCAGAAATGTAGAAAATCACTGCACGTAATGTATGAAGTGAAAGGAAAACTATTGTTTCAATGTACATGTGAATTGTGAAAATGTACTGTGTCCAGGTACATCTAAAGTTACTTTCACACAGCGTTGTGTTTACCCGGCCATAGCCTGAGCAAGCACACTGCAGTGTGCTGAAGGAGGTGCAAGCACTCGCTTACATAGTGATACACATGGAAAGGTAGAGCGTGTGGCACCGTACCAACGCCATAGCGCCCTTTTTTTGCCTTTGTCCCCACACATGCATTGTGAAAGGGACCCTAGGTCGTGCTCACATGATACGTCTGTAATGCATTTTTGAGTGCAATGAAAAATTCATGAGGCAAAAACGCACATGAATTATGACAAAAGTGGAGTTCTGCTGCCATCACATTCAATGTCTTATGCTATGTGAACCAAAATGGAGAGAATAAATAAGAAAAACCATTACTAAAAAAGGCTATATTTTCAAAACGAACTCAAGTTTCTTGGTTTCATTTTAATCAAATTGTATAAGTCCACTAACCACGTCACTGTGGCCTTCACTACACTATTGTGTGCAGCATCACTTGGCGTCCACCGCTGCTGCAGCACAGCACCAACAGAAGCAGTAATGCACAACACAGATGCCCAGTGACCAACCACCCCCATAGCTCATTTCTGTTATTTATAGGGAAAAAACACAAATGTTTTCTTATTTTGAATAACAGACGTGTAAAGCCAAGTTAACACTTCCCTCAGGATTTAAGTTTATTTTCCTCCCTCACAAAAAGATAATGGATGTTTAATAAATAAAACTTAACATAACAGATGAGCAAGTTACAGTGAGAGCCACTTTACTTTCACTATATCTATCTATAGCTTCTATATCCGTCTATCCACCTCTAGACGTCTCATTTCTGTCTACCCATCTTTCTTTCTATACCTCACATTTATCTATACATTAACTATTTCTGCCTATCTTTGTCTATTCCTTCACATAAAAAAACGAACACTATTTGTCCTTATGGCCTTCAATAAAAGATAACTTTATGTCATCCGTTATGAATCAGATTTCTTTTTAAAATGACTTCAAACTCATTTTTGCAGTCCAAAAACGGATGACGAGTGACATTAAAAATTGCATTGGTATCAATGGGATTTATTACAGATCAGCTAAATTTCCACTCAGCTTAGCCTCTCCATAGAGAGGCCGTATATTTTGCTGTGCACGGTTACAGCGGAGGCAGACAACGTGTGCGGCCGACATGTCGCCAAATTCATGTGCATGAGCCCTCTGGTCAGAAGGAAGGATGAAGCCAGGGGAAGAATAGGAAAAAGCCCTAGCATGGTTGGGAAATGATACCTACAGTGTGATGTAATATTGGTGGAAGTGAAAGGGACCAGGGGGAGCATCCCACATCTCTTATAGATGGAAGCCAAGTAGGGACAGTAATGTCCCCATCAGAAGCATGAGCCTGCATTGCAGACAGGAGATGCAATACATTTATTTCACCTCCAAACATTTCTGAATGGTAAGCTTGCTTGAGGAGGACTCTCTGGATGGAGTACATTGTGGACAATCCACTGAAGATAAACCAGCCTGCAAACAACAGGTAATGTTGTTTAGAAATCTGCAGTGAAATTCTAAACATTGAACATTTTGCAAAGCTTGTACATAAAAGCAAATATAAAAAGCAAAGCAAAAAAAATATTTCAGCACATGCAGCTTGATAATGCCATCATTGAAGGGATGAACACTGGTAAAATAAAATATATTGCTTGAGGAGTGCTGCTTCATCGTATTTTATTGATTCAGTTTAATGACATTTATGGAGGATAAGAGACCCCAGCTATTTACACAATGGGGGACGAGTTCCCAGGGCCTACTTAAAGTGCGACTCCCGGGTTACAGAAGTCCAATCAGAGGTCGCACTAACATTTTTCCAGAAGGGTAAAAATACTCCTCTCACCATTTTTGAGGAGTATTTTTACCCGAAGAGGAGTATGAAAATTTCGGTAGCACACTGCGCACACACTACACTACACTCACACACTGCGCACACAGCACACACTACACTCACACACTGCGCACACAGCACACACTACACACACACACTACACACACACTGCGCACACAGCACACACTACACTCACACACTGCGCACACAGCACACACTACACTCACACACTGCGCACACAGCACACACACTGCGCACACAGCACACACTACACAGCACATACAGCGAACACTACACTCACACAGAACACTACACTGCACTGCACACACAGAACACTACACTACACTGCACACACAGAACATTACACTGCACACACAGAACACTACACTACACTGCACACACAGAACATTACACTACACTGCACACACAGAACATTACACTACACTGCACACACAGAGCCATGCTTTACTATACATTACACACAGACATGAGCAGGGGGAGGAGAGGGGAGGGGTAACAGGGGTGACATCACTGCCTCTGACCATGTGACCAGCCTCATTTACATAATAAAAATAGATGATTTTACAATGAATAATGTATGAAATAACTAGATAAAGGCTGTGATGGGATCCTTGTGAGCTGCTCCAACAGGTAGAGGTGACAGAACAAGTGACACAGACCTGATGACAGGTGTCCTTTAAAGTGGGACTCCCAGGTTACAGAAGTCCAATAGAAGTCAAAGAAATGTTCCAGCATTCTATAGTGTAGAAACCTCTCAATCAGAGAGAAGAGGTAGCCTAGGTGCCCTCAGTAACCCATGGCTAGTGCCATGTTCCAAGGACACACACGTATGGAGAACAAAAAATGGTTACAGTGGGGTTTAGTACAAGTGGCACATGACATAGCACTTTAGCTATAAAACACAAGTCACTACACTCGTGTGTCATTGTGACTGTTGTATCAAGTGATTACTTTTGATAAATCAGTCCATAGAGCAACCTAGCCACAAGTTACTCAGTCTCAGAATGTGCACAAATCCCCTGTACCATAAGCACTGCACCTCTATATGGACCTTGTGATACAGGAGGATGCCCAAGCCCATATGACTAAAAACAATATACATCATTGACAATGATAGATGTGATGTCACCAAGTAGACCCTTGCCTTGTTATAGCTCATCTGCTCACACTCTCACCATGACCTTGTACGTCTGATGCAAAGTACCACGGGTATCATGACAATCAGCAATAGTCCTTAGTTACAAAGTCACAATCTTGCCCTTGCCTTGTAATCCATCTGGACACTCCAGTCTAGAGTAGACTAGAAGCTTCAAGGAACCTCCACAAACTCCCATCAGTTAGAAAGTACCATCAGCAGCAGTAGTCGGATGTAAGCACAGTGCCCATGTAGCAGCAGTAGTCGGATGTAAGCACAGTGCCCATGTAGCAGCAGTAGTCGGATGTAAGCACAGTGCCCATGTAGCAGCAGTAGTAGGATGTAAGCACAGTGCCCACGTAGCAGCAGTAGTCGGATGTAAGCACAGTGCCCACGTAGCAGCAGAGTAGTAGGAGTAAGCCAGTGCCCACGTGAGCAGTAGTAGGATAGGATGTAAGCACAGTGCCCACGTAGCAGCAGTAGTAAGATGGTAAGCACAGTGCCCACGTAGCGCAAGTAGTAGGATGTAAGCACGTGCCCACGTCGTAGCAGCAGTAGTAGGATGTAAGCACAGTGCCCATGTAGCAGCAGTAAGTAGGATGTAAGCACAGTGCCCACGTAAAGAGCAGTAGTAGGATGTAAGCACAGTGCCCACGTAACAGCAGTAGTAGGATGTAAGCACAGTGCCCACGTAACAGCAGAGTAGTAGGATGTAAGCACAGTGCCCACGTAGCAGCAGTAGTAGGATGTAAGCACAGTGCCCACGTAGCGCAGCAGTAGTAGGATGTAAGCACAGTGCCCACGTAAGAGCAGTAGTAAGATGTAAGCACAGTGCCCACGTAACAGCAGTAGTAGGATGTAAGCACAGTGCCCACGTTAACAGCAGTAGTAGGATGTAAGCACAGTGCCACTAGCAGCAGTAGCAGTAGGATGTAAGCACAGTACCATGTGTAGACAGTAGTAGTAGGTTGTAAGCACAGTACCACATGTAGAGTAGTAGTAGGATGTAAGCACAGTACACATGTAGCAGTAGTAGTAGGATTGTAAGCACAGTACACATGTAGCAGTAGTAGTAGGATGTAAGCACAGTACACATGCTAGCAGTAGTAGTAGGATGTAAGCACAGTACACATGTAGCAGTAGTAGTAGGATGTAAGCACAGTACACATGTAGCAGTAGGTAGGAGAGACGTACACATGTAGCAGTAGTAGGATGTAAGCACAGTACACATGTAGCAGTAGTAGGATGTAAGCACAGTACCCATGTAGCGTAGTAGGAGTGTAAGCACAGTACCCATGTAGCCGAGTAGTGGATGTAGCACAGTACCACTATGTAGCAGTAGTAGGATGTAAGCACAGTACACATGTAGCAAGTAGTAGTGGATGTAAGCACAGTACACATGTAGCAGTAGTAGTAGGATGTAAGCACAGTACACATGTAGCAGAGTAGTAGGAGGTAAGCACAGTAACACATGTAGCAGTAGTAGTAGGAGTAAGCACAGTACCCATGTAGCAGTAGGATGTAAGCACAGTACCCATGTAGCAGTAGGATGTAAGCACAGTACCCATGTAGCAGTAGGATGTAAGCACAGTACCCATGTAGCAGTAGGATGTAAGCACAGTACATGTAGCAGTAGTAGGATGTAAGCACAGTAACATGTAGCAGTAGTAGGATGTAAGCCAAGTACAATGTAGCGTAGTAGTAGATGTAAGCACAGTACACATGTAGCAGTAGTAGTAGGATGTAAGCACAGTACACATGTAGCAGTAGTAGTAGGATGTAAGCACAGTACCCATGTAGCAGTAGTCGGATGTAAGCACAGTACACATGTAGCAGTAGTAGTAGGATGTAAGCACAGTACACATGTAGCAGTAGTAGGATGTAAGCACGGTACACATGTAGCAGTAGTAGGATGTAAGCACGGTACACATGTAGCAGTAGTAGGATGTAAACAGCTACACATTGTAGCAGTATGTGTAAGCACTGTACATGTAGCAGTAGTAGGATGTAAGCACAGTACACATGTAGCAGTAGTAGGATGTAAGCACAGTACACATGTAGTAGTAGGATGTAAGCACAGTACACATGTAGCAGTAGTAGGATGTAAACACTAGTAAGCAGTAGCACTAGTACGTGTGCGGCAGATACTCACACAGCTCGGAGTAGCGGTGGGCTCCCCGGCACAGCTGCTGCAGGTACCTGTGCAGAACATCGGTGAGCAGGTCGCAGGCGGTGACCTGCACGGAGTCCCAGCCCAGGGCTTGGCAGATCTGCGCCACCGACACCCGCAGCAGCGAGCGCGAGTAGCTCTCACACATCCCGATTTATCCCGCTCCCATCACACGCTCAGGAGCCACGGTCTCGGCGCTTTCCTCACGATTAGCCGCACGGCCCCTTCCGCGCTCTCACTCTTGCCGCCATCTTGGCCTTCCCTCTTGTCGCTGCTTAGCACAGCCAGCAGTCCGCGCCAATCCATCCCAGAGCTCATCGATAGGCAACATCCGGCTTCCAATCTGTTGCTCTGGAATCAGCCATTGCTACAAGGAGGAGGTGTTTATGTGCTCACGTGTGGCGCTGCTGCCCTCCATCTTGGTCCTGGGCAGAACGCCAGATAGTGGGAAACAGTGATATCATTGCTGTGATCCTAGTGGTTACTAATCACAGAGCAGCAGAGGTTACAAAGTAACATTGGAGTCTGTTCAGCAACCACAGGCCGCTTCCATCCCTGATAACTGCCTGCTGGGAGTTGTAGTTCAAAAACCTCCTTAAAGCAATAAGAAACCTCCTTAAAGCAATAAGAAAAATTGTCTGCACCCGACTACATAGCAGCAGCACATGGGGAGTGATAGAGCCCCTCAGACATGCCTACAGTCCTGGAGACCATGCTTATACAATGGAGCATAAGGGATCAATATCATCTCTCATCCCTTCTCATCAGCAGTCCAGAGATGTCACATCCATTCATCACAATCAAGTCTAATCTAATTACATCAACCTCGGGTTTATTGAAGATCCAACCAAACTTACCGAACCCATCAATGAAAACACTAAATACAATAGGTAAGTGGGAATATTTAGAACTTCACTTTTAATAAATCATGTAAAAAGTCAAACATATGCCATAAAAAGTCAACCTGTCCAAAGCCTCACTGATACAAGACACAAATAATCTCTTATGAATTACCTTTTATCGTTATCCATATAATAATAATAATTATTATTTATATAGCACACACAGATTACGCAGTGCTGTTCAGAGCTTGCCAAATCAGTCCCTGTCCCCTATATACTTGCATTATTCCTAAGACCAGACCAGTATATCTGAAAGGTTCTGTTGATTGTTGCCGGTTTTCAGGCCCAAAAGAGATATAGCGGAAAATGATCATATGAGACTTAGGTGACAGAGTTCTATGAGACTTCACCATACGATTTGTAAGATCCCATATACTAGCCCTAGTAAACCTTAGGCACAAAATTCTATGTCAACCAATAGCCTCAACACGGGGCCTCAGCCCTAAGCAGCTGCCACCCTGACCGGGACAACAAAATCCCTATTATCCCCTAATCAAAAATAATGGATCTGGGTTTCAAATAAAAATGTGTTTAAAGTATATAAGCACAAGGAGTCAGAAGATCCCAACATGACATATTTTTCGCCCCAAGCTTGCTGAGAGGACTCATCAGGGGAGAAAGAGAAATGACCCCAAATCATAGATTCGATAATATCACGCTAGGGTAAAACAGATGTCTCTTCAAAGGAATCAGAAACCATCCCAATATTACGGAAAGGCAATAAATGGATCCTATGCCAAGTTGTATGTTAGCAGCTATAGTAATGCTGCTCGAGCATGTGTTGAGGGAGGGAGCTAAATGTTCATGTTCCCCCTTTCCCTGCTGATCTGGAGCAATGAGTCAATGGACTGGCTCTTAGTCTGAGGAGGAGGAACACAACGAAGATGGAGGTGTGCATAATTAAGTATCAGAGGTCCCGGTGATATCAGGGGGAGCAGTGATCTCAACAAAGATGGCGGCGCCCATGCAATCAAGAGGTAACACCCGCCATCAGTGTTAGCACCCATATGTAGCAAACCCCTATGTCTGTATGAAGAGGGCTCAACCTATGAGCCCTCTTTATATATCCTTAATAGTTTGTTGACGGATATATCTGTCAGTGAGCATTAAGGGGTTAATGGATCAGTGAAAAACGTTAAGCATTCAGATGGTGTTCAAATGGGGCCAGGTACACGCCACATAATTGGTGTTTGCAACGCTATCGAATCTTGGGAACGTCACTATGTCTTTCGAGGCTTATTCACCCAGGCGTGTCCTTGGCCCATCCGTTGAAAACAGATTAGTTTACTTTCCATTTTGAATCCATATGCTTTTTTCTCACGTTTTATTGACATCCGTGGATCTTGCATTATTTCATTATTGTGAAATATATTATTCAGCACCCTTCTTTGGCGGAAGTTGCATTTGGCACATTGTAACAGAGCTGCAGAAATGACAAGTCCACAGGTCTTACAGGCTGTCATGGCGATGGATCATCCCTCCCAGATGACATCACCGGGAGCAATAATCACACCCAAGATGCTGGCAGCATGTAAAGAGTTTGCAGTTGTTTGCTGCAATATGCGGCATACTCCCAACTGCGATCTTCCAGTGATGTTAGATTAATCTCTCCCTTAATTTGAACCTCTCCAGGACTTCTCCCGAATCGCACCAATTCTCTGGAATGACCTTCCCTGGACTATCAGGCCGCGGTCACACGTACCGCTAAGCGTCATAACGCGACGCTAGGCAATGGGGAGGTTCCTCGGCGAACGAGGACCTCCCCCTGTGCGCTAGCGTCGCGTTATGAACGGACGTCTAGCGGTAGCGTGACCGCGGCCTTCAGATTGATACCTGCCCTCCAAAGTTTTAAACATGCTTTTAAAACCCATCTCTTTAGGGCAAGCCTATCATACCTGCTAGCTGCATGAAATGTCCACTCTCCCTTTACTAATCCATCCTATGTCCTATCTCCCGTCTGTTATCCGCACCCACCAGATATACACCAAGCTCCAGGCTTCTTTGTAGTCACTTTCACCTTAGACCTAGTAAATAAGATGGCGGCTGATGGCTGGTTCAAGCAGCATCATCTTTATTATATTATTTTGTTTCATTCCCTTATAAAGAATGGCAGGACCATTATATAAGCTCTTATACCTCTTGTGTCACCCCCTTCATCCTCATAGACTGTAAGCTCTTGTGAGTAGGGCCCTTACTCCTATTGTTCCATATGAAAATGTAATATATTAAATTTGTATATATATATATATATATATATATATGTCCCCTATGATTTATAAAGCATCATGGAATATGATGGCGCTATATAAAGATTATGATTACATCCTGTATGTATGGAGAGCGCTCAGCCCTAGAAAGTCAGGAGGATTTTATGTAACTAAGCTTCACTGTGACACAGGATGAATATACTGGTATATGGAGAGGGATCTTCTCAGAGATTATTATTGCGATGATGATTATTTATCATTATGGATGCCTAGAATACAGTTAAAAGAAAAAATAAGGGCTCATTCAGATGGGCATGTCTGCCGCTCATCTGCAAAAAATGCAGTTGTGATGTCTGTGTTCAGTCCATATTGTATCAGTTTTTTTGCAAAAAAAAAACTGCAACACTCTGTATACGGATATCACGCATGTGCCATCCATTTTTATTTTTTTTTGCGGATCCATTGACTTATGGATGTACATGGTCTGCATGCTGCAGTTTTTTTTCTCACTGTCTGCACATCTGAAAAAAAAAAAAAAATGGATGCGTTTTCAAAAACGGAGTGCTTAAAAACGGACCAAAAATGGTTTCAAAACGCCATGTGTGGCATCACCCTGAAGCTTCTCCTGGCAGATCACTGGTGACCCTTACTGATCTCATGTGTTTCAATGGAAACACAAACGCAATCAGACTGAGCCCCGCCCCCAGGCGTTTGCATTGCATTTTTAAATGCAATTTAAAGGGAACCTGTCACCAGGAGACCCATTTTTAGCACTCCCCCATTCCCCACAGAGCATAGTACATACACTGCCAAAGTGTTTTTGTATTAAAAATTGGTTTTACAGATAAGATATGTTATATTGTACCTTTCATTAGCATCTGCTGTGTGACTAGGCACTTGCGTGAAAAAGGTCACATGTTTCCCAAGAGTGGGGGGTGGTGGGGGGGGGGGAACTACTCCTTTCCAGCCCCACCCAATTGGCAACTGCCTAATCACACAGCAGATGCTAATGAAAGGTACAATATAACATTTTTTCTGTAAAACCTGTTTTTTATACAAAAACACTTTGGCAGTGTATGTACTATGCTCTGGGGGAGTGCTAAAAATGGGTCTCCTAGTGACAGGTTCCCTTTAAATGTCCCATGTGACCGCACCCTAAACATTAGATAACTTTTTTCTTTTCTTGAAAGTATCGTATTGGTATAGAGAATCACAATACTTTTCAGAGTATTGTATCGCCCTCAGGGTGCGGTCACACGTTGCAGTGAAAGACATCAAATCAACAGGTGGATGAAATTTGTGGAACAGCTTTCTCCTTCAAAATCAAATTCAGCCGTTCAGTTCATGTCTTTCACCTGTGAAATTGACGAAACTGCACCTAAAACCACCTCAAAACTAATTGCGATGCAGTTTTAACTGCAACGTGTGAATGCACCCTCAAACTTCTGGTATATGTGCAACCCTAGCGCACATCGAAGCACAGGAGGGATGGAGCACCCTACAGCTGCCAGGATTTTAATTTCATTAGCCTCTTCTGTAGGCTACAAGATTTTAGCTTTTTCCTTTTTTTGGGATATGGGATGGCATTTTTTGCGGGATGAGATGCTTTTTCCAGTGTTACCATTTTGCAGTTGGTATCTCCTATTGTTGAAAATGTAATAACTTTTTTTTAGGTCAGGAGTAGAAAAGCATCATGTACTGGATTTTTTTGGTGTTCACCATATAGCCTAATAATCATGTTATCTTTATTCTATGGGTCGATACGATTACAGGCATACCAGACTTTTTTCTTTCATTTTACTAAATTTGCCAAATAAAACCTAATGCGGTGGTCGTTTCGGGTGACCCATCAGGCAAGTTAAATGCCACAATCGTGCCCACCACCGCAGTTGACAGGTTAAACACCCGAGTTGGCGCCCTGTCTTACCGTGGGTGTTACTGGGGTGTCAGCTACTAATTACAGCTGACACCCAGTGCATTCCAATGCCGGCCCAGCTCTGAACTGAGCCGGCATCAGCTCTGCGTCCTATATGTTGGATGATGAGTGCCAAGTTCCAGCGTTCGATATATTGGATGCAGAGCGTTAAGAGGTTAACATATCTTTACAAGGACCTATTAGTCAATGATGGTCTGACTGAATAAGCATTATAAAATAAAGTATCAAAGATACCAATACAAGTTAGTTTAACCAACTTGAGGCTTGTGTGTTTTTTACTTTTTCTGCTATGAACTGGAGTACAGTTTGCATATACAGGGAAGTTGTAATATTTTGCTGCATAAATTAATTTGAAATAAGACTTGGTGATGCATTACAGTGACTACCACACTGGATGGCATTTGTAACTTCACAAATGTGGCACGAGGTGTTCATCAATATAATAATTGTATAACCAAATACCATCAAACAGGCATGAATCAAGTCAGTCAATCATATAGATGTTAGTGACTTCTGCAGCATGTGCTCCTGCAAGCCTGATCATCTCACAAGTCAGTAGCAGACACGACAGACCTGTCCATGTGTCAATATATAAATCAAGTACCGATACCCATTGTTTCTTGGGAAGGGACAGGCCTAAAAAATACTATTAGTAAAGATGCTGCCTGTATTACATGACATATGCTACAAATGTTTAGATGTTAAAATAGACGAGTCTACTTTGTGTTTTAAACAGAGTCTTTGATACAGCACGTTTCAAGGAAGCACAGGACTAAACAAAGCAATACAATTATTCCAGGTAGGCAATTTATTGGAATATAATTTACAAACATTGGTTTCCTTCACAAATAAACCAATCCCGTGAGACATTGAGATCCAGACAAATTGCAAGCCGATGGTACATTATCTGAAAGAGAGAAGAAGTTAATGAATACATAGAAGCAAACAGCAGTTGAAGCATCAGGACTAAAAGCAGATAGGAGTATTATTGATAAAATTTAGCAGCCTTTTTTAAAATCACTTCGCTTATGAATCCTTTATGTAGAGTAGTACGACTAGAAACTATCTGTAGACCACACACCACCTTCAGACACATTTATCAAGGCTTTCAGATCATGTTTTGGCAGTGTTCCGATAAAGGAGTGTGGCTGGCTGGGAAGTGGTCTGTGCGCCCAAAAAATTAGGTGGTGCACAGTTTAGACCCACTAAAAGCAGGTATAGAATAGAATCCGACAGTCTTCAAGGACATCTACCACCAGGATTAAAGATTGTAAATCAAGCACACTGACAGTGGTGTGTTCCCCCTCTGGCAGGATCTGCTCTTTTACATTCTTATACTAAGGTTTTTAAAGAAAAAAAAAAAGCGTTAAGCCCCCTCATGGCAGAGAGATCTGATGGACATTAGTAAATAGTTCAACAATGTCAAGTTACTGCTGGGGGTTAATGGGGCAATGAGGTCTTTACACATAGACCAAAGTGGAAAGACTGCATAACACATAGGGTTGTTTGAAAATTTCCCCAATTTGCTCATGCTTGGTGAACCTGGCAGTAGAAATTTACCTAGCATACCCCTAGCAGTACTTTATAAAGCAGGTTAACACTCTCAGAACACCTTAATCTGAATCAATGATGCATACACAAGACAGCAGTCCATGGATGCAGAAACACCCACATATCTAGTTTCTTAGGGTACTGGAGCTGCCAAGTTTTCAGGCAATGGCTATTTGAATAGATATATGCATAACCACAGGTGTATGTAAATGAATCTGACACTGGATGCAGAAATATTGGACTTTTGAAAGTTTTTTTTCTCTATCTTTTACAGAATGAACAAGTCCCCTCTAATAGACCAATCCAACAGGACTTGTACATAAGAGCATTACCTGACAAATGTTTCGTGCTTGCACTGATTTCATCCCCTGGTAAAAGGGTTAGAGACAAAACAAGCAAGTTAAGGCACACCATGCAATGTGAAATACTGATATGCACACCAAAGGTTAAGTCCTCTACATAGAATTTAAGCAAGATTTTCCGGTATGCAGAATTTTCAGTTGTACATGCATTTTATACAGTATTCAGACACACATCTATGTAAACAGCTAGTAGTGTAAGTTCAACACTGTGGTCCAGTTTAATATTTACATCATGTTCCAGTGATAATTCACACCATGCAACATTACAGTGATAGGAAAACTAAGGGATAGTTTACACCTATGATCTACCTCCCATTCAATGTGCTGCGAGGCAGACACCAATGCCACCCCCCCCCCCCCACACACACACTTACAGAGAAAAGTGACATTGTTTGTCATGCTCCGAACCAATGTACAAGTGAGCAGATGCATGGCTTCACCTAATGCAAATGTTGATCATTAAAAAAATCCGCCATGTAAACGAACCCTTAGATTCCAACTAAACATTTCAATATCCTATTATATACCAGACAATAATGGAGTCTTGTACTTACAGGGCAGCAGCACCAGAGATAATCTCAATCAGCTCCTTGGTGATGACGGCTTGACGGGTGCGGTTGAAAGTTAATGTCAATTTGTCAATCATCTCAGCTACAGAAAGGAGGGAAAAGAGAAAAGAAACATTTTCACAAAATGTGAGAAGCAGATTTTTTTATTTTGTACTCACACACCAATCACAGAGGTGAAAGATCATAGGCTTACAGGCGTTCTTGCTGGCATTGTCCATAGCAGTCATCCTGGCACTCTGCTCACTAGTGGTGGACTCTTTCAACGTGAAGTAGATGATGTTGGCCAAAGTAAACTCCTGGTAGTTTCTCAACACATCTGCATCAATGTCATCATAGACAGTAATGCTCTCTAGAAAAAAAAAAAAGCGTATAAAAACTCATAACAAGTTAAATGAAATGAAAATGGGAATCAACATTACCATGATTAAAAAAAAAAAAAAGTCAAAATGGTTTCAAAGGGCATCTACCACCAAGATGAAGGATTGTATGCTGGCTGAGGGGATCCAGGCTCCATAGGTGTTAATGGAGCCTCTCAGGCTCATTTGCAAACAATCCTTGCTGTAGATGTCCTTTAACTCTGTACTAATCCACCACCCATTAGAAATAAGGTAAAAAATTAGAAGTTACCAGAGTTTGCAACGGTGTCAAGAGAAAAGAATGGCTTTTCATCAGTCTTGTAAGAGATGACAGACCTACAAGAGCAGAAATGATCAGTACAGGCTCAGGGAACAGTTAGACTCTCTATAGTCAGTTTTCATACCTGAATCTATTGAACACCACGGATCCTTGGTCAAACTCATAACCGGAGTTCAGCAGCTCTGATGCGATCACAGATGCATCACCAAAAGTAGGAGGCTTCCTGCCAACTTCCTTGAAGGTCAGAAGGAAGTGATCATTATGAGTCCTACAAGTCAAGATATTACAATGAAAATATATACCATCACAGCAGATATTCTTTAACATAGATCTGCTCCAGGAAGTGAATGGGAACGGTGCTGCAGTAACAAGTATAGAGTGCAGATAGGTCTATGAACAGTTTTCCACACTGGCGTTATGGCAGCTGATCATGGGGGTACCAGATGTTGAACACATCACCTTATAGGTCAACAATATTAAAAACTAAGGAAAACTTCATTGAAATCTCTTCCTTCAAATAGGGTTAGTGTGGGCATAAAATTCCCACACGCTCAGTAACCATTCCTTAATATAGTTTCTAGATTTGCTAAATTTTGTACAAACGTTTCTACTGGTGTTTGGGTGAGCTCAGTGTGACAGATTTATAAAAAGTGTCTCACAGGTAGACAGTGCAAGATAGGATGGACATGTTTTATTAAAGTGTGGATATAAATTGAGTGTAGTTTTAGGACTGGAGATGCAAAGTACAACTAGTTAGTTGGTGCTGAAAATTTAGACAGCTTTTTGGAGCACCTTAACCCATGTGCCCTTTTAAATCAATGGCACACTCATTTTGCGAAGACACTTCGTGAGGGCGGGCAGCTGGGATAAAATCAAGCAGCCCTGCCTCTCCGGGCCTCCAATACATTAACTAACTCTGCTTTGAAGAGACATACATGGACGGCCTCCCTGAAGGTGTGTGAATTAATGGGGAAATCTGTGATGACAAGTTCACTTTAAGACTGTTTTTAGACATAACCAATGGGTGTGGCCTTTCCGGAAGTAATTCTTCCATAGGGTTGTAGTATATTAAAAACATATCAAACCAACCT
Organism: Engystomops pustulosus; assembly: GCA_019512145.1. NCBI lineage: Eukaryota > Metazoa > Chordata > Amphibia > Anura > Leptodactylidae > Engystomops > Engystomops pustulosus. Next base: position 89,438,857 of record CM033644.1, on the reverse strand, counting down.
CTGAAGTAATCCTCTCAGCTTGTCCCCAATTCCAACCACCATAACCTCTTTTCCACTTTCAGAAAGCGAGGAAATTTCACTTTTAATGGCTTTTGCCACGGAGGTATGAATAGCACCACAAAGACCTCGATCAGAGGAGACACCAATAATAAGATGCTTCTTCTTGTCTTCAGGAGCCTTGATCTCAGCTTTGTCATACAATGCTAAGTGAAACAAGAGAAGTTACACGTTTATCTACATCTCACTATATAACTCATGCAAAAGATCAGATATCACATATGGCCATTCTTGTAATGAGGAATAGCAACTCGTGCATTTTTCATACATATTCCTACCTAGGGCACCAGTTCCATATACTCTAGCCGGTTTCAGCTCTCGTTCAGCTCTAGAGTACTTAGCTGCGGCCACCATCTTCATAGACTTTGTGATCTTCTGGATATTCTTGATGGATTTCAATCGCCTGGTAACTGAACACAACAGATCAATCTGTCACATCAAAACATAACAGCAATTAACGCTACTAAAAACTACCAAACAACAGACCCCATGAGAGGTCTGAAAGGTCCTTTAGGCTGTGTTAGGATCCCCTGAATGACTGCTCTAACAAAGTGCTGGGAACAGAGCCTTAATCCGGAATGGACTAAAGTCTAATCCTTCTTCACAGAGTCTTCCTTATAGACAGAGGGGGAGATTTATCATATGCTGTGCGCTGGTGTATGATAAAGCTCTGCTGGCTGACAAACTTACACCAGGGGTGAATGTTGGCAGGTATTTAGAAGGAAAGGGGCAGGAACTACCTATACTGGCCCACTCTGCAGGCAGCTGCACCCCTTCACAACAGAAACACTCATAAATCTCCCCCAGAGTTAGTAAATCAGATGATAAAGTGCGTACTAGTCATAATAAGTGTGGCACACCTGCTAAAGGTATATATAGGTATACAAGTTTCAGACAGAGAATGAAAGGGTGTCAAACGGTAGTAATTCCACCAAGTCCTATAAAGCGGGTCCAAGATACTTATTACATTTACCACTATGACACCAAGTCTTACAGATAAGACCTTGACCTTGTACTCTCAATACACGTTCACCTGGGTACTGTAAATGTAAGACTTGGAGAAAACAGCAAGGAGCAAGTCTGTGGGGCTGATGTGCGCTCCATCAATCCTGTAAGGAAGGGTTTAAACCAACTGCATGACTTCTAGATGGCAGGACCATGCCCATGTTAGGGCTAGCCTTGAGGGGAACGGTCAGTAGATTGGAGAGGAGCCAAATTCAAGGAAAGACGAGCTCGGGAGTAATTACAGAGTCACAAAGGAAGCTGAGAGTAGCTTATACTTATACCCTTACATAGAGTAAGGGGTTACTCATTAGGCAGCTTCACAGCTATTTGTTAATCACTAGTTTCTATCCCTATCACCCATGACTTAACTGATCTGAGCCCACTATAAGGGTGCAGGTTATTGCTAAGCTATCCAGTATTGGAGGAGGAAGCCAGGCGGGTGGTTTAGCGGCATTGGATAAATGCAGGTCACCTTCTCCAGGGATGGCAGAGAGTTATCTACACTGAGCTGGTGGTTCTGGGAAGACTAATGACTTCATTCTTGGTCATGTAAACAGGGAAAGTGACAAAATTACAAAAGTTTAGTACAAGTAATCAGCAGAAAGGATATGTTCCCCTATATATCAATATAAAGGACTAGCCACACTAAATCTGAGCAAGTTAACATTTATAAAGGGCTTGACCCAAAGGTCAAGGTGACCTGAAGAAATGTACCACCTGCACCAACCACATACACTGAATGAGAGATACAGACATGATGGCAGTCACATCAGGACTGACCTTTAGGATAACCCAAAAGGACACTTGTCTGAATGAGTTAACCCTATGACCCACAATACACAGATACTCACTGTCCTTCAAAGTTGCCATGTTCCTGACTTGGCCCCTAAAAGACATAAAACAAGTGGTTAAACCCTGCCCAACACCCTTAGCCATAGTGTCCTCCATGCCAGCCTGCACAGGGTAAAGGCTGCCCGCTGTGCCAGGGGGGGTGCGGGCCTCTGACATGCCAGGGACACGGATACTCCGGTACAGCCATGAGCACAGCACGCCTCTCCTGCAGTCACTGCTGCCTGACACCTTGAAGTACAAGGGCCGGCTGCGGCCTAGTGTGTGCCGGCATTGCTGCACCGTACACAGCCCCATACAGGCAGCCGCCAGAGCCCGCCATCACCCTGCGCCCCATGTCCCCGGGGCACACTTCATGAAGCCTCAGCTCCTCATACACTTACCATTGTGGCTGGAAGATGAGGACACTGCTGCGGGACAACATGGTGACTGCAGGCAAGGTCAGACAGCGCAGTAGGCGCATGCGCCGGAACTAAGTCCTCAAGAGCGGGCACAGGGGCGGAGACCTCGCGAGATCTGTCAGCTTCCCTGACCCTGGCACCGCCATGTTTGAGACTGGAAGTGGGAATACAGCTAGTTTTTTCAATCCGGTTTCATGTGGAAGCTCCGCCTTCTGATGCGTTGTATGATTGTATCGCTATAGTTTTATATTTTAATGCTATATTATTGACATCGGACACATGTTTATCATATAATAAAAAATACTGCTGTTTTCATCGGAAGAGCGTTCAGGGTGTAAAAATCGGCAGCACATCTGGGTATATGAGAATAAAATTGTGATCGGCCAAGTAACCTGGAAACAATGATGTTCTACACATTTCATCACACTCAATATGATGTATAATATTCTAATGCCCTTCTGTCCTGGCCTCCAGCCATAAGTGACTACTACACCGCGTCACTGGTGGCACCACCGAGGGCAGCGCTGTGCCCAGCCATAAGCAGTAGAGAGCACAGATCAGTGTCAGGAATTCACGGTTTCAGGCCAGGATACACTGGTGTATCAGAACAGGAGCAGTAAGACCAGGGACACGCGTGGCGCTTTTGTTTAATTTTTTTGTTGTTGCGTTTTTGCTGCCTTGAAAAACGCATCATATTTTCAAATCAGTTTTTTCAATGGGTTTTTGGATAAAGCGTTTCTTAAGTGGCGTTTTCACCCTTGTTTTTGAGGTGCGTTTTCCAAAACGCATGCATTTGTGGTCTGCATTTTGAAACAATTGTGAGTATATGCAGAAACAGCAGGGAGAAGATCACTGTTTTTACAAATTCCAAGAGACACAGCTGCATGCAATTAACGCACATCAAGTATTGCGTTTTTTAAAACTGCAAACGCAAGCCATTTGAAAAGTGCATGCGAAAAAACGATTGAAATCGCGGCAGATATGAGACAAAAATGCCACATGTGTCACCGGCCTCAGGGTGGGGTTACTTATATTAGTTCTCAAATATAACAGAAAAAAAGATGCCCTTTCAATTTAATAATAATCTTTATATATATATATCAACATCATATTCAATAGCGCTTTATAATTCATAGGGGACATATACAAATATAATGTTACATTACAGAGTACAAACAGTCACATGGAACAATAGGAGTGAGTTTTTTGCATCAATTGGCTAATTTTACAAACAGACATGGGGGACAATCTTACATAAATTATATCGATTTCCAGGTTCCATTTTCTGCAGCTTCAAACCTGCTTCTACACTGTATCCTCTGCCAACTTTGGGAAGTAGTGAGCTGACCATCTGCACCACTGTAATATTAAGCATGTTTCTATACTGTATCTTCTGCCAATATATTTCCCATAGAGATCATTGGGCTGATTCAGTTTAAGGCTCATTCAGACTGGCGTGTCTGTTGTGTGTGTGCAAAAAATGGGGCATGTGTGATATCCATGTGCAGTCCATACTGTACCTGCATCAGGTTTTTTTTCCCCATATTTCATCTGTTTAATCATGTTTACTAAAAAAATGTTGTTTTTCTAATCTATTTTCTGCCCTGCCCAGTTGGTTGCCTAGCAACATTTCAGAAAAAATGGACCGTATACAGATGTCATCTTTGTGCCGTCTGTTTTTTTTTTCTTTTGCAGATACATTGACTTCTATGAAGGTCCGTAATCCGCATTAGAGAAAAAATAGTTCAAGTTTTTTTCTGAGGCTGCATTCACACATACATGTAAATGTTAAAGCAAATATCCTCTTCCACTTGTTGCATTACATTACATAACACACTGTAAATACCATGTGTGAATGCAGCCTTACAGTCTGCACATCTGTGAAAAAAATGGTCGTGTGAACAGACCCATAGAAATCAATGAGTCAGTAGAGTAGGCTATCCGCAAAAAAACGGATTGCATACTAACGTCAAAAATGCCCGTCTGATAGAGTCCTTCGGCAACAAAACAAAAAGTCAGAAACTATACAATTATTAATGAAAAAAATTAGATCGCCTTATGTACATGACATCAAAAAACAATCAGTTGCAGAGAGATGAAATATTTCAGCTGCTCAATACTAAAATTACTGAATACCCCTGAGACTACAATAGATGTACATGAAGCAGTGAATGACTGCTATATAGGGAGTTCTCATACAGACTTCGCATATTAGTACCGGCATACCACTGGCAAATTCCCATTACAAAGATGGCGGCACTACCGCTCGCTCCTCCCCCGTAGAAGCATCACTCAGGCCCCGCTTCTCTTCCTGACGTGGTGACGTAATGTACTACGTAGAGCATTGTTGTCGGATACGCTGCCGGGAGCTGCGGGTCTGGAGCTATGGGCAAGTCAGATTTTCTCACACCGAAGGCGATCGCCAACCGCATTAAATCGAAGGGACTTCAGAAACTGAGATGGTACTGCCAGATGTGCCAGAAGCAGTGCCGGGACGAGGTGACTGATCTGTGTGTGGCACGTGTGCCCCTGCCTGCTAGTAGTCTATAGGAGTCTGTGGTGGGGTCATGTCATCATGGATACTGCATTCTGGGTCACCTGTTATCCTGCCATTAACCCCTTCACCGCCTTCCTCACACTCTTTTGCATGGAAGGTTTTGGGGTATATAGGTTAAGCTAATGTCACTTTGCTTTATGATGGGCTGATCGGATGGGTTGAAAGTTTATAGGTAAATAATATTTCTTGGAGATACAGATTGTCCTGGAAAGCCAAACACTTAGGGATTGTTATTAGAGATGAGCGAGCACTAAAATGCTCGGGTGCTCGTTACTCGAGCCGAACATTTCCAGATGCTCGAGTGCTCGTTTCGAGTAACGAGCCCCATTGAAGTCAATGGGAGACCCGAGCATTTTTCAAAGGGACCATGGTTCAGGAATAAAATGTGTTATTTAATTGAAAAATAATGTCTTCTGATAATTTGCAAACATCTGCGATCTATTCTTCACTGTTCCGCGCGTATATTATCTCCCGACAAGTTAGCAGATGTAAAGAACAGTGAAGAATAGAATAAAAACAGTGAACACAGGATCATTTAAGATAAAAACAC
>CM033644.1:89263111-89433055 GCA_019512145.1 Engystomops pustulosus | reverse complement strand
ACTTAGGAATTGTTATCCTTCTCTTTCTATCTCTTTAAGAATGGCTTCAAGTGTCACTGCATGTCCGAGTCCCACCAGCGGCAGCTGCTCCTGGCGTCTGAGAACCCCCAGCAGTTCATGGATTACTTCTCTCAGTGAGTATAACCTGTAGAAACCACACAATGTCCGTGTTCTGCTTCCTACATCACCATAGACTATATATTTATGTCACATGTATGACCTAGGCCTCATGTATATGGCGTCTGTGTTTTGCTGCACCATGACCGAGCCGGGTGGAGGCAGAAGAGAAAAATAGGGCCTATCCCTGCGCATTTTATTCTGGCAGCTTCCTGTATCATTTATATCGTAAGAACCCCTGGGCGACCGCTGTGTCAGGATTCTGCAGCAGTTGTTCTGCGGCCTTGTTCTCAGGTGCCACCTTTCTATGGCAATGCTTCAGAAGAAGATTGCAGGAGGTGGTGGCCAGGGCTCAATATAATACCACGTTCTAGGGATGGCACAAACAACCAGGTAAGTAGCAGTGATCACAGGGTTCTGATCGTATCACATGGCAGCTTGGGGTCTGCCGGTAACATCCTGGATGCATATTCCTGTGGGTTCATAGCCCCAGCGGGATGGGTCATTAGATTAACGTGTATGTATGTAGATTATAATCTTAATCTAGTTGTGAGAAAACTAAAAATCATTCAATTTAACTGAAGGACGGGCATAAAGAATGGGTAAGACAAGAACAAAGGAGCGGGGCAGAAAAGACGAGAGAAAAAGAAAAGAAGAACGCTACAGCCGGAGGAGATGAAGGAGGGGGAGGGAGGGTGAGAAGATGGGGGGGAGACGAGGAAGAAGCGGGAGGATGAGCGAGGGAAAGGGTAGAGGCGAGTGGCGCACACCGGGGAAGCGACCCACCCTTAAATCAAGACTTCAGAACTAGATTTACGCCAAGTACATAATCTCCGCCGTTCTTACGAACTGTTGTGCACATTGCCCCTCCGCCTATCATATGATTCTTGGTGGGTCTGTCGCATCTATGATCCTATCATTCATTGTACAACGCGTGTTCTGCTTCCATTAACCCTTCACCCTTCCTCACACTCTTTGCAGGGCAGGTTTTGGGTACATAGGTTAAGCTAAGTCACTTTGCTTTATGATGGGCTATCGGATGGGTTGAAGTTTTAGATGTAAATAATATTTCTTGGAGATACAGATTGTCCTGGAAAGCCAAACACTTGGATTGTTTCCTTCTCTTTCTATCTCTTAAGAAATGATGCAAGTGTCACTGCATGTCCGAGTCCCACCAGCGGCAGCGGCTCCTGGCGTCTGAGAAACCCCAGCAGTTCATGGATACTTCTCTCAGTGAGTATAACCTGTAGAAACCCACACATGTCCGTGTTCTGCTTCCTACATCACCATAGACGAATAATTTATGTCACATGTAGCCTAGGCTCATGTATATGGCGTCGTGTTTGCTGCACCCATACCGCGCCGGTTTGAGCGAAGAGAAAAATAGGGCCTATCCCTGCGCATTTTATTCTGGCAGCTTCCTTTATCATTTATATCGTAAGAACCCCTGGGCGACCGCTGTGTCAGGATTCTGCAGCAGTTGTTCTGCGGCCTTGTTCTCAGGTGCCACCTTTCTATGGCAATGCTTTAGAAGAAGATTGCAGGAGGTGGTGGCCAGGGCTCAATATAATACCACGTTCTAGGGATGGCACAAACAACCAGGTAAGTAGCAGTGATCACAGGGTGCTGATCGTATCACATGGCAGCTGGGGGTCTTAGGAAAGTCTGCCTGTAACATCCTGGATGCATATTCCTGTGGGTTCATAGCCCCAGCGGGATGGGTCATTAGATTAACGTGTATGTATGTAGATTAACACTTTTAATCTTAATCTAGTTGTGAGAAAACTAAAAATCATTCAATTTAACTGCAACACTTGAATTAGTTATCAGATATGTGTGTGGTCAGTGGGGGTCACTCCACAAACACGGATCATATGTCTTTCTGTGTAACTGGAGCTGTAATCTGCTGCTATTATAGAAATGTTGATTTGTTCTTTCTAATATATTCTAACTGTCATTATATTTCTTTATTTTAAAGGGAATTCCGCAATGATTTTGTAGAACTTCTAAGAAGACGTTTTGGTAAGAAACCGCCGTGTTTACGTTTTCTTTCCCTAAATCTGTAAGTCAGTAATTTAAAGATTTTGTGTTTATGCCAGAACATTCTTCCAATATGTATCTACTTTGGATCGCTAATTTTGGCCTAGGGTTAAGTAGTATACTGTTTGTTTTATACTAAGGTAACCTGCAATAAAACATTTAACGCAGCATATACGCTGTAACAATGGAGATGTGTGGCAGCCATATGCATCATTCAGTTAAGATATTTGCCAAAAACTTTATTGGGATAGTCTTTTCTACCTGTGGGCTGATACAGTGCATTTCTAATACACATTTTTACACTTTTATACCTTCTAGGAACAAAGCGTGTGCACAATAACATTGTATACAATGAGTACATCAGTCACAGAGAGCATGTCCACATGAATGCCACGCAGTGGGAGACACTAACAGACTTCACAAAGTGGCTGGGCAGAGAAGGTAACCTTTATTTTACTTGTCTTTTGTCATGTAGGCCTGATAATCACAACAAGATAATGATAATTATCTATGTAAAGTTTATATTGTATGTTTTACCTCTTGTCATTTTTATCTGGTGTCATCTTTTACCTCTTAATGCTGCATGGGAGAGGAGGAGGGCTGAGCAATGTTCGTCCCTGCCCCTCTCCATAGAAATGGTGCACGGCGCCGTAATATGGGGAAAGCTGGGACATGTCCTATCTTTGCTCCAGGTACGTTTCCGCACCATTTAGCTCTGTACCGCTTTGTGTGGCTAGTGCCGGCCTACAGGGGACATATATACATCCACCAACGTTCCTGTGAATGTTTAGGCTCAAATTATTCTTAAATTACATCCAAATTGATTGGTTGTTTTTATATCTTCGTAGGTTTATGTAAAGTGGATGAAACTCCAAAGGGCTGGTACATTCAGTACATAGACAGGGATCCCGAAACAATCAAGAGACAAGAAGAACTAGAGAGAAAAAAAAAACAAGATCTTGATGATGAGGAAAGGACTGCAAAATTTATTGAAGAGCAAGTAAAAAGGGGCAAGAGTGAAAAAGAGGAGGTATTTTACACCATAATGTTGTCTTTTTCATATGTTTACCTGTGTTACCTCAATGAGCACTTAACTTCTTGAAGCACCACGACTTTTCCCAATGTCATTGTGAGGTAGCGGTTGTAACCACGCACTATTACAGATCAATAGAAAATCTCCATATACTGCAATACCTTAGTATTGCAGTATATGGAAGGATCAATTGGACCCTGTAGGGTTTAGGTACCCTAGGGTTACTTAATACAGGCGGTCCCCTACTTAAGAACACTCGACTTACATACGACTCCTAGTTACAAACGGACCTCTGGATATTGGTAATTTATTGTACTTTAGTCCTAGGCTACAATAATCAGATGTAACAGTTATCACAGGTGTCTGTAATGAAGCTTTATGGTTAATCCTGGTTTTTATGACAATCCAACATTTGTAAAATCCAATTGTCACAGAGAGCAAAAAAGTTCTGGCTGGGATTACAATGATAAAATATACAGTTCTGACTTCCATACAAATTCAACTTAAGAACAAACCTACAGACCCTATCTTGTATGTAACCCGGGGACTGCCTGTATACAGTAAAACTTTTTTTTTTATTTTTAGAAAAATATATTAAAAATAAAAACCTAAAAGTTCAAATCGCGGCCCCCCACCCCAGATAAACATCAGTAGATGAAATCGTAAACATGTTGGGCATTGTCACGTCCCTAGAATGCCGATCTATCAAAATAGAAAACATATTATTCCCAGCGAATAACCAAAATGCCATTTTTTTTTGCCATTTTTCCAACACATAATTATTTTAATAAAAAGTGATCAAAAGGTTTTTACAGTCCCCAAAGTATGAAAAAGTTATTGGCCTCAAAATATGGGAAAACTTTTTTAAATCTACTAAAACATATTAAAACCTAAATATATAATTAGTATCTCCGTGATCATACATACTGACCCATAGAATAAAGCGGAGGAGTCATTTGGAGAGCACAAAGAAAGCCTTAAAAACAAGGCTTGATAGAAAATGGCGCAAATGTGTTTTTTCATTAGTTTCACCGGATTTTTTCTAGTTTCCCAGTAAACGACATGGGCAGTTAAATACTATTACTAGGAACATGTTAAACTGAAAAAAAAGCCCCCATACTGCTGTGTACACAGAAAAATAAAAAAAGTAATGGGTTTTTGAAAGTGAAATGTAAAAATGCAAAAGGTCTGTGTCCTTTAGGGGTTAAAAGGATATTCTCATTGGGCATTCACATTTAATTCATCTGCCATGTACATACATTTAATTGTGATAATGAACCCTGAATCCAGGTGGTGAGGTGTATGTCTGGCCATCTCTGGAAGAGCACGGTGGTGGTCATATCCAGTGACCGTGTCTTGTTTCTAAGGAACAACATGGCTACTTTTATGGAAAATTATCTTCATAAACGTACTTGTTAATAACATGCCATTTAAGAAATGTGTGTATATATAATATAAATTGGCAGATGAATTAAATTATATGTGAATGCCCAGGTTGGAAAGCTATCGGCATATTATGAGATGGTCCTGTTGTGAAGAGTCAGGTGTGCAGTCTATAAAATATGACTATACACTACCCCACGACCCAGACATAGCCTGTCACCGGCTTTTTACTGCATTATACTAGCCGCATGAAATGTCCTTTCTAGAATCCCATTATTTATGTGAAATCTCACCTTTTGCTTATAAAATAAATTATCCTCTAAAGTCATGTTAAAATTAGCCAAAAAGATTCATTTTTGCCTGATTTGAGTTTAGAGGCTGCCGGGGGAGGGTCCCCTGTGTTCAGTAATGTAGTACCTAGACACATACTTTTGGTGTCATATTAAAGATATGTAATTCCTCTTTCAGCTTGCATATGTTACATTGGGTAATCCTTCTGACATAAACCACAAGTTCAAAGATCTACAGCGTCCACTGCTACAGTGCTAACTGAATAAAGGTTCTTGCCATGACGTAAATGTTTGTATTACAGGAGACTCCGGTCTACACAGAGTTGAATAGAGAAAATGAGGAGGAGAAAGGTATGTGCTCCCACATTTTGTCGTTTAAAGTGATGTCTTGTGCTGTTTTTATAAGTTGGATTACTTTATAGTTCAAGAGGGCTTTACTGAGTGCTTAAGTCACAAGCAATAATTTACAAAGTAGAAAAAAAAATAAGGCAAACATCTGAGTATGTAATAAACATCTGCACAGTACTGACGTAATACAGGTTACGAATGTAGCGCAGATGCACAACAGCAAGTAGGGTTCATTAATGACAGCATACACAATGTGTAGGAGAAACATAACATGGCTGTGACGAGAAAGTGACAAAAAGAGACTTTAAATGAAGGAAAAGATGAAGTGTCTGGAATCTATACCACAGATGGGGAGGTACAGGACCTGACTAAATAGGGCGGGTGCCAGGGTGTACATCAGGGTTTAGGGCTCACTTCCATTAAAGGGGAGCTCCCATTTCAGCAAATGTTATACAACTTTCCAATATACATTCTGTATCCATTCCTCACAGTTTTCTAGATCTCTGCTTGTTTTTCTTCTATAGAAAGCTTCATTGTTTATTTCTAGTGGAAAGAAATCTGTCCATGGTCACACAGGTGCACAGCTCATTATATCACAGAGCTCTGATTACTATCTGATACTAATGAGCCGTGCACCTGTGTGACCATGGTCAGATTTCTGTTCACTGGAAGTAAACATGGAAGATTTCTATAGCAGGAAAGCAAAGAAAGATCTAGAAATCTGTGAAGAATTGATACAGAAAGTATATTTGAAAATTATATAATTTTTCATTATACAAACCATGACATTAATTTGCTGAAATGTGAACACCCCTTTAACTAAGAGAAGCAAAACAAGGAGACTTCTGTTAAGTTCCCAGATCTTTAGCTTTGTCTCAAATGTTTGCAAGGATCTGGCTATGAGCTCTTCTAATCGTTGCAGGTGTAAGAGCTCCCGATACCATTCATTTACAGAAGGGCCTGTAGAGGATTTCTATAGCCTGGAGATAACCAAAATTTTTGAAACTAGTAGAAGTAGAGTAAGGGGCGAGTTCTCCAGTTGAATTCCTGTTAGGCCCTTGATTAGGGCTATGACCTTTTCCCAGAAAAGGGTTGGATACTTGTAAAGCCCCACCATACATAGCGCCCCCAGGGTCCCCGCAACGCCAACAGACAGGTGGGAAATAATGTGTCTGGCGAGGACCATGTACCAGTGGTACAAAATCTTAAAATTAGTCTCTTAGGTTCTAGCAGAGCAAGACTTGTGGCAAAGCTTAAATACTTTAGACCACTCCTCAGGTTGTAATGACTGTGACCCTCCATTCCCAAATCTCTGTGTATGTGGGCCCAAGTGTCAAAAAAGAGCACGTAGATGAATGAGATGGAGTACGAGATTGGGTGGTGGAGATGCATTGATTTTCATATTCAGTCAGGTCATTGTAGACTCTAAACTGAGTTTTGTAAGTCCTGTAGAAAAGTACAGTAAGTAAGGGGGCATGGTGCCAAGACTTGTTCAAGTTTGATCTATAATTTATATTTGTCATGATGGAACCATAAACTACTTTCATACTACCGCATTTTTGCCTAGGAAAGCATACGATAGCGTGCTGAGCACATTATTCACCCCTCCCCTCTCCATAGTAAACATGGGAAACTATTTTTCCCATGCATTCTACGGTGCCACAAGGCTGGGCGCCGTATACGTCTGCACAACGTCTGTGTGAAAGCAGAATTAGTTGGATTATTTTGATGAAACATCACAATTTGATATTGGGTATAATTCTGTAAAGGGGTATTTAAATGACTAAATATGCAGTTATTTAGCCTCAGGGTGTGACGAAGAGACTATCAGTGTAAAGATTCTTTCTTGATGTTTTGGCCTATTGGCTCTGTGCTCTAGTATCCTAGTGATGCTTAACATGAACTTTTTTATTTTCCCTAAGTGGTATTCAATCTGGCTAAAGGAGCAAGTGCTTCAGGACCATCATCCTCCAAGCCAAGGTAAGATTTTTCTTCTGACATTCATTCACAACTGTATCACCAAGATGTATCAGATGAGGGTCTTAACATTACACTGCTGCTTTCTTTTAGCAGTGGTTCACTAGCAAACAATGCACTGAAACCCCCTGCAGTGACTGGACCAGTTAAAAGAAAAGATCCCACTCTGAACCCACCCAAAGATAAGAAAAAGAAGTCTGCCCTCGATGAAATCATTGAGGTAAGGGATAATACATCAGAGCTGTTGGCTAGGTGGGTGCCGCACATAATTTTATTTACTTTTTTTCTTTTTATACCAAAATAATCTTGCATTAGGCTGTGTATGGGCAGGGAGCCTTGTTGTTGGGGGGAATCTGTGGGGAAGCCTCCCTGTAGTTGGCTCTTGGAAATACTTATGGGAGAGGGTGAAACCACTAGTGATGTTAGGCAAAGATGACATATCCACATATGAATTTATTATTTTTTTCTTCTAATGAGAAAGACTACCGTATACACTCACCGGTCACTTTATTAGGTACACCATGCTAGTAACGTGTTGGACCCTCTTTTGCCTTCAGAACTGCCTCAATTCTTCGTGGCATAGATTCAACAAAGTGCTGGAAGCATTCCTCAGAGATTTTGGTCCATATTGACATGATGGCATCACACAGTTGCCGCAGATTCGTCGGCTGCACATCCATGATGCGAACATAACCAATAAAACACATTACCAAGCCTCTCTAAACATGAATATGTCCCGGTAGTAGACAGCCTGCCCCCGGTTAGTAACCCCCCAGCCGCCCCCGTGTAGTATACAGCCCTGCCCCCGTGCGTATACAGCCTGCCCCCGTGTAGTAATACAGCCTGCCACGTTTAGTATACAGCCCGCCCCGGAGTAAACAGCCCCCTGTAGTATACAGCCTGCCCACGTGTAATTATCGCCAAACCCAGCATAAAGAAAAAAAAAAAAAAACTTATATACTCACCCTCCGGTGGCCCCGATGTGCAGCGCTGCTCTCCCCCGACGCCATTGTCTCGCCGGCAGGCCAGAGACAGCCGGAGCAAGAATACGAGCCCTCGGACCGGGGGGCAGCGCTGCACATCGGGGCCACGGAGGGTGAGTTATTTATTTATTTTTCAAGTATTTTTACTTATTTATTTGATCTCGTGTATAGCAGGGGACCTTTTTCAGCTAAAAACTAGGGTTTCACGCGTATAACTCCCGGCCACTTTATGGTACAACCTGTCCAAATGCTCGTAATCACTTAATTTCTAATCAACCAATGGCGGCAACTCAGTGCATTTAGGCATGAGACATGGTCAAGACAATACCTCATTCCAAACGAGCATCAATATGGGAAGAACAGGTGATTTGAGTGCCTTTTACGTGGCATGGTTGTTGGTGCCAGAAGGGCTGGTTGAGTATTCAGAAACTGCTGATCTACTGTGGATTTTCACGCACACCCATCTCTAGGTTTACAGAGAAGTGGTCCAAAAGAAAAAACATCCCGTGAGCGGCAGTTCTGTGGACGAAATGCCTTGTTGATGCCAGAGGTCAGAGGAGATGGGCAGACTGGTTCGAGTGATAGAAAGGCAACAGTGACTCAAATCGCCACCCTTACAACAAGGTAGGCAGAAGAGCATCTCTGAACGCACAGTACGTCGAACTTTGAAGGCAGATGGGCTCACAGCAGAAAACACACCGGGTGCCACTCCTTTCAGTCTAAGAACAGGAAACTGAGGCACAATTTGAACCGCTCATCGAAATTGGACAGTAGAAGATGTGGAAAAACGTTTGCTGGTCTGATGTGATCTCTATTCTGCTGCGACATTCGGATGGTAGGGTCAGAATTTTGCGTCAACAACATGAAAGCATGGATCCATCCTGCCTGTCGTATAACGGTTCAGGCTGGTGGTGGTGGTTCATGGTGTGGGGAATATTTCTGTGGCACTCTTTGGGCCCCTTGAGTACCAATTGACATCGCTGGAACGCCACAGCTACCTGAGTATTGTTGCTGACCATGTCCACACTTTATGACCACAATGTACCAACAGCTATGGCTATTTCAGCAGGATAATGCGCCATGTTCAGAGCTGGAATCTCTCAGACTGGTTTCTTGAACTGACAATGAGTTCACTGTACTCAATGGCCTCCACAGTCACCGATTCAATCCAATAGAGCATCTTGGGATGTGGTGGAACGGGAGATTTGCATCATGGATGTGCACGACAATCTGCGGGAACTGTGTGATCCATCATGTCGATATGGACCAAAATCTCTGAGGATGCTTCCAGCACCTTGTTGAAGCTATTCCACGAAGAAGTGAGGCAGTTCTGAAGGCAAAAAGGGGTCCAACCCGTTACTAGCATGGTGTTACTAATAAAGTGAGGTTGAGTGTCTCGGTAGTATTCTCATTAAAAGAAAAAAAAAATAATAATCATATGTGATATGTCATCTTTGCTAACATCACTGGTGGTTTCACCCTCTCCCATAAGTATTCCCAGAGCCAACTACAGGGCGTTCCCCACAGACTCCCCCCAACAACAAGGCTCCCTGCCATACACAGCCTAACTGCAGGTATTTGGTATAAAAGAAAAAAAATAAAATAAATTATGTGCGGCACACACCTAGCCAACACTCTGATGTATATCCCTACCTCAATGATTTCATCGACGGGCAGACCGTTCTTTTCTTCTTGGGGTGGGTTCAGAGTGGGATCTTTCTTTTAACTGGTCCAGTCACTGCAGGGGTTCAGTCATGTGTTGCTAGTGAACCACTGCTCAAAGAAGCAGCAGTGTAATGTTAAGACCCTCATCTGATACATCTTGGCGATACAGTTTGAATGAATGTCAGAAAAAAATCTTACTTGGTGTGGAGATGATGGTCCTGAAGCACTGCTCCTTTAGCACAGATTGAATACCACTTAGGAGAATAAAAAAGTTCATGTTAAGCATCACTAGGATACTAGAGCACAGAGCCAAAGGCCAAAACATCAAGAAAGAATCTTTACACTGTAGTCTCTTCCACACCCTGAGGCTAAATAACTGCATATTCCCTTTACATCAGAATTATGATCAATATCAAATTCTGTTGTCAGACAGACGTTGTGCAGTAACCGTATACGGCGCCCATGCCTTGTGGCACCGTTCGAATGCATGGGAAAAAATAGTTTCCCATGTTTACTATGGAGAGGGGAGGGTGAAGAATGTGCTCAGCACGTATCGTATGCTTCCTAGGCAAAAAGCGGTAGTATGAAAGAGTTTATGGTTCCATCATGACAAATATAAATTATGAGATCAAACTTGAACAGTCTTGGCACCATGCCCCCTTACTACTGTACTTTTCTACAGGACTTACAAAAACTCAGTTTAGAGTCTACAATGACCTGACGGAATTGAAAATCAATGCATCTCCACACCCAATCTCGTTACCCATCTCATTCATCTACGTGCTCTTTTTTGACACTGGGCCCCATACCAGAGATTTGAGGGAATGGGAGGGTCAAGTCATGTACAACCTGAGGAGTGGTCTAAAGTATTAAGCTTTGACCACAAGTGCTGCTCGCTAGAACCTAAGAGACTAATTTTAAGATTTTTACCACTGGTACAGCGGTCCTCGCCAGACACATTTTCCACCTGTCTGTTGGCGTGCGGGGACCCGGGGGCGCTATTGTGGTGGGCTTTACAAGTATCCAACCCTTTTCTGGGAAAAGGTCATAGCCCTAATCAAGGCCTAACAGGAATTCAACTGGAGAACTGCCCCTTACTCTACTTCTACTAGTTTCAAAAATTTTGGTTATCTCCAGGCTATAGAAATCCTCTACAGGCCCTCTGAAATGAATGTATCGGGGAGCTCTTACACCTGCAACGATTAGAAGAGCTCAGACCAGCTCCTTGCAAACATTTGAGACAAAGCTAAAGACTGGGAACTTAACAGAAGTCTCCTTGTTTTGCTGTCTCGTTACTTTAAAGGGTTTCATATTCAGCAAATAATGTCATGGTTTTATAATGAAAAATTATATAATTTTCAAATAAATACTTTCTGTATCAATCTTACACAGATTTCTAATCTTCGAAATCATTGAGGTAAGGGATAATACATCAGAGCTGTTGGCTAGGTGGGTGCCGCACATAATTTTATTTTATTTTTTTTTCTTTTTATACCAAAATGATCCTGCATTAGGCTGTGTATGGGCAGGGAGCCTTGTTGTATGGGGGGAGTCTGTGGGGAAACCTCCCTGTAGTTGGCTCTGGGAAATACTTATGGGAGAGGGTGAAACCACCAGTGATGTTAGGCAAAGATGACATATCCACATATGTATTTATTATTTTTTTTTCTTTTAATGAGAATGACTACCGTATACACTCACCTGCCACTTTATTAGGTACACCATGCTAGTAACGGGTTGGACCCCCTTTTGCCTTCAGAACTGCCTCAATTCTTCGTGGAATAGCTTCAACAAGGTGCTGGAAGCATTCCTCAGAGATTTTGGTCCATATCGACATGATGGCATCACACAGTTGCCGCAGATTTGTCGGCTGCACATCCATGATGCAAATCTCCCGTTCCACCACATCCCAAAGATGCTCTATTTCTTATATATTTCAGAAATATAACCTATATCTAAGTGCTATTTATTGAAATTAAATTCTGTATTCTATGTGAACAGATGGAGGAGAAAAAGAAGAAAACTGAGCGAACGGATCACTGGTTGCATCCGGTAAGCCCCACATTCAGTATCCTCTTCCTAAGAATTCATGGTATATGGTAACTAGAGCTTGAGGATGGCTGCATTGAGCCAGCCGAAACGTTGCACTGTATTTTCCACTAGTGAATAAATTTTGAATACCAAGGAGTGCTGCTCTTCTGTCTACAAATTTTGGATATCCGCTAGGGTTTTGAGTCGAATCCCTGGAGCCTGCACCCACACTGGATTACAATCCTTTTGTCTCACTGTGCTGCCTGTATTTGTTTGTTGGTAACTAGAGCTTAGATATTGTATCTTCACTATCAATCTGCTTTCATAATTTGTGGAGCAGGTTTAAAAACGTCCTGGTTTTATATCTATTAAGGGATAAGAGGAGCGAATTTGTAAATTTCCCCTAAAGTGTTGGACATTAGACCAGTGCGGAATAGAACTAGACAGTCTTCTGCTGCATCAGATATATCCCTGTCTGATGTTGGATAATACTTCTGGGGAAGTTTAAGACTGTCTAGAAATACTTTACATCATCTTCAGTCTGATCTATATGTACTTTTTATTTTTTTAGGAAATTGTTGTGAAAATTATAACAAAGAAGTTGGGGGAAAAATATTACAAGAAGAAAGCTGTAGTAAAGGTAACTCTCTCCATGGTGTGTTGCTATGGCAGATGTTTCTGATCTTGGGATGGGTTCAATGGAGATGATGTGAATTTGTCAGGCCTAGCACGCTGGCTATGTGTTACTAGATATATCCTCCTCAATACATGTGTTTTTCTTATTTAGGAGGTGATTGATAGATATACAGCAATAGTGAAACTTATCGATTCAGGGGACAAACTGAAGTTGGATCAGACACATCTAGAAACGGTTATCCCAGTTCCAGGTAAATGATCTCTCTCATTGAAGGAACATCTGCCTATGAATGTCTCAGAATAAGCCAACATTGCAGATTTCTGGTAATTCTATACTGGTGTCCATCTTCAAGTTATTGTGAAAATTCTCATTTAAAAAGCTTTCATTGTTTTGTTATTTAATGTTGCTGTAATAATTGCAACCTAATAAAGTGGGATCTGCTAGACAATCCCCTCATTCTGGAGGCTCCAGGGATGTCTGATGGATATGTAATCTTTTTTTCTCTTTCTGTACCAGGGAAGCAAGTTCTAATATTAAATGGAGGATACAAGGGAAATTACCAGGGAAGCAAGTTCTAATATTAAATGGAGGATACAAGGGAAATTTTGGCACTTTGGAGAGTATAAATGAAAAATCCTTTTCTGCTACAATAGTTATCAGCTCTGTAAGTAAACATGAATATTCATATATTTGTAAATGTTTTCATGATTAACCCCTTTCCCACATATATTATTACATCCCCATTTTTGCCTGCTAGCTGCTGTTTTGATGTTATTGTACATCTTATTTACAATTGTTATCCATCAATGAAAAATGCAACTTATCCTGTAAAAACAGGTTCACATAGAATAGCTGCAAAATTAGTGCAATTTTTGTTAAGCACTGTAGGAGTTGTTGCAGTAGAAACATGTAGCAGTATGTTTTCTGTTTACACAGGGAAAAAACTCCAGCACATCGATGGGAATCCGTATAAAATAGTAACTTCATCCACATAAAAATCCAGGCATCATGATCATGGAGACAGGACGAAACGCGTCATTTTCTAGCTATTGGACTTAGTCATGACCATTGGACGAAACTCAATGATTTTCGCCGTTTTTTTTTTTTTTTTTCCCCGAATAGCCTCGGGTTTTTTGCGCACGCGATCGGATTGTGGTGCGCCGGCATGCACGCGACGGAAATCGGGGGGGGGTGTGGCCGAACGAAAAACCGCCGAATTTGGAGAAACTGGCCCATTTTTTTTTTGTCTGTCATCTCCCTCCCCTTCTAGTGACATTGAAGAACCCTCGAGAAGGCGCCCTGGGACTTCTTTGGATGAAGTGCCTGGGATGAATGTGCCTGATGCCTGTGGAGTAAAAATACATTCCAAAAGACTTTGCCGGCAGCAACGGAAAGGTTAATAGCCGCGATCGGTGCAAGCACCGACCGCGGTTATTAGCGGTGGGGGTTTGCTGCAATATGCAACAACCCCCACCTTTGTATGAAGAGGGGAGATCTGCTGTCTCCGGTAGCGGGGACCTATGTAAGTATGGTCCGCTGCCCTCCTCCACCTCCCCCTCACCTTCCCCACTCACCTTCCCCGCGTCGCCGCGTCTCGTCGGGTCTCGTCTTCGGGTCGCATCACGTCTCTTCTCCGCGTCGCGTCCCGTCGGGTCTCCGCTCCGCCCCTGCCACGCCCCCGGACCCCGCGCCTTACAGTCCGATGCGCCTTATATATGGAATTATTACATATATAAGGCGCATCGGACTAATGCGCCATATATTCCGGTGCGCCTAATGGCCCGGAAAATACGGTATTTGGGCAAAATACATTTAGCACTAAAATTATACATTTGACAGGACAATGCAATTTTTACTTTGCACCATTCATTTTGTATTGCATTTTGGCGAGCATCTCCGATATTAAAATGCCCAATGTAACCCTAGATAAATTGTTTGAGGGAGGTTGTTTACAAAATGTTGTGGGTTTCCTATTGTACTAGTCCTTTAGGGGATCTGCTAGTACGTGGCACATGAATATATTTGTAGCCAAATTGGCCCACCAAAATCCCAATAGCACTAATTCCCATCTGGACATCGCTGTGCACCGAAACAGCATGTGACATTCATGTGTATTGACATACTCTGGAAAAACCGGCCAAAAATTTTGGGGTGTATTTTTACTATTAATGCCCTCTAGATATATACATTTTGGGGCTAAATGAGAATATTCTTATAAAAAACTGAAATGTAAATATTTTATTCCATATTTATTTTAAAATAGCGTTTTTGAAATCTCTTGAAAATCTGAGGAGAAGAGACACTGGTCAGATTTTTTTTAAAAAGAAAAGAAGGTCTGAGCTTTTAAGGAAACCTACCATTTGATTTGATGCATTATGAACCAAACTTACCTTGAGAATGCTGTAGCTACACTGATGCAGGCACATGTTTTATCCCTGAGCTGAGTGGTTTCCCTGAATAAAAACAATGAATAATAATTCCTTTATTTATATAGCGCACACAGAATAGGCAGTGCTATACAGAGTTTCCCAAATCGGCCACTGTCCCCAATTGAGCTCACAATCTAATCAACCTACCAGTATGTTTTGGAGATTGGGGGGAAAACCGGAGGACCCAGAGGTAACCCACGCAAGCACGGAGAGAACATACAAACTCTTTGCAGATGTTGACTCTGGGACTTGAACCCAGGTCCCCAGCGCTGCAAGGCTGTAATGCTAACCACTAAACCACCGTATCGCCCACCAATTTTAACATTTAGATTGTCGGCAAGCTGCACATTACACGGAGCTTCCTGAACTGTTAAGACAGGACTAATCAACCTAAGATGGATCACACTTATTCAGCAGCTGGGGGATGGTGTAGTGAATGATTACTTCTGCCTGTCAGGCACAACACCGTTACATTACATCATTCTCTCAAGCAGTGCATACTTAAAGGGGTATTCTGGTCTGAGCATTCGCATTCAATTTCATTAATCTGTAACATATATACATTTCTTCATTAGATGTTATCAAAAAATGTTTACCTGTGTAAAGATAATCTCTCATAAATGTAGTAATATAGTCCGTTAGAAACAAGACTGTGTCCTTGGATATGACCACCTCTGCTGGAGGCATTACCACAGGACGGCTGTAAGATTTCTCTTCTTTGTGCAAAGAAAGCTGAAGCCAGGTGGTCAGGCAGAGATAAATGGTACATGTGCGGTGTGGTTGTATCCGAGGAAGCTATCTTGTTTCTAAGGGGCAGCAAGGCTACGTTTATGAGCAATTATCTTCACACGGTAATTAATTCAATTAAATGTGAATGCCAAGATGGGAAAACCTCTCTAATGTGAGAGAAGAAGTACCAAGCCCCAGCACAGAAGCGACAGAGCTTCATTATCATAGTTTTATAATAGTTTTTTTCAGCAAAATCACTCAGTTGAGGGATTAAACAAGATATGTACCTGCATCAGTGTAGCTACAGCATTTACAAGGTATGTTTGCTTCATAATGCCTGAAATCAAATGGTAGGTTTCCTTTAACATACAAATTGGCTGGCGGGTTAAGCATGTTGTTATGTATGTTGTTACCGTAACTAGTTTTTGTCATCTTCCTCCATCATGGTGTAGACATTTGTAACTTTTCCCTTCTCCATTTACAGGGACCTCTGACTGGCCGGAAGGTGGAAGGTCTCCCCTATGAGGATTTTTCCAAGATGGCATGATGAGTGTGCCTGCATATTCTAGAAACATCCAAAACTCTACTGTGTCAGGGTTTTCATATACATAGAGAACTTGCGGAGTGCTAGATGCAGTACCTCCTTATTGAAGTATATTCCTTCATATTGCAAAACATTTTTGTTGGTATATCTGAAAATAAAGCTATTTTTACAAAAATGATGATTTTTGCGTTTGTTTTATTTTACTCAGATTTGCTGTACATTTGTTACAATGGATGGTCGGATCAGCGGCAGAACCCTAAGGAAATGCACCAACTCCCAAATAACTCCATTTACATTTACGTACATACATACTGTACAGCAGATGTCACCACGCAATTGTGTAGTTGAAAGCTGCCTTAAACTTAGAGGGCCTGTCACCTTTAAAACATGCACTAGGAGCTTCTTACCAAATTAAGCAGCTCATAGCACTACCCCATTTTTAGCAGTGTTAAACTGCTAGCTTTATCACAACCCTCAGATAAAGCTAGCAGACACAGCAGTCCCATAGCCTCAGCTTACAGCGGTCCAGCGTATTCATGAGGGGATGGCAGGGCCGGATTAAAGGAGGGGCTCCTGGGCCTCAAGCTCCGGGACCCCCACCAGTTTCCAACAGTCAGCTTCTCAATATGAAGTTTATTATTTTGTGGACATTTTCTACAGGGGGGGGGGGGGGGGGGGGTGTACTACAGGGGGGGGGGGGGGGTGGCTGCATACTACAGGGGGGTTGGCAGGCTATATACTTCCAAAAACATTGTTGGTAGGGGCCCCCACCACCCTTAATCTGGCCCTGCGGGACGGTACAAGGAGGCGTTGACTGCCGCATGAAGCCCAGCAGAAGGACCCCCCTATGGCGTGGGGAGGGATGGTCTGGGGAAGAAGCAGCACCTCGGATCGCCCCCTCATGAATACACCGGGCCGCTGTAAAGTCAGTACATCGCTTCAGTGTTTGCTTGCTTTATTGGAGGGTTCCTATAAAGCTAACAGTTTAATGCTGCTAAAAATGAGGTAGTGCTAGGAGCTCCGTGACAGGTCCTCTTTAAGAACATATTTGCAGCATGATCTCAAATTCGTGGTACTTTTCTTAGCTGCTAGGGATTGTGAAGCAGTTATGATGTGTCCTATTAATATGCAACATTTTTGTCCTTTGAATAAACCGTGATGAGCAAAAAATCTTCCTGCCTGATTTAGTTTTTAGGTAACATTAGCTTGTAAATGGCATAAATCAAGTTTATGTACTTGATGGCAAGAATGAAAATCGCACACGGCCCTTGCTGCGGTGCAGCCAGCATTGTCAAACGGCAGAGGATGTCTCTGTTTATTCGCTGGTTATTAAGTTACATTCCTGTTATAGTGCACCCTGCTGTTCAATAATCTCCAAAAATAAAATAAGTGAAATAATCTTGGCATAACTCAATTAACAGTTAACTGTGTTGTACTTAAAGGGGTTCTCCAGGGTTTTATAAATTGCCTCCAACACCCCTCCCCCTTGAAAATGAGGGGACAACTGCTTGTACGCCGCTATTTATTCTACACTGAAATTACATTGTATATGTAATAGACAGGTGCGCTAGATGAAGATGCAAAGCTTGCTAAAATGCATGAACAAATACATTTTCCTCATAATAGAAAATCCATTGCCTTACCTGTGTAAGGTAAGGCAATTACACAAATTGCACTAGGTACAAAACCCTCCTGGGAATATTGGGCCCCTCCCTCTGTGGTTTCTGCTCTCTCCTTCTCCTCTATCCCTCTCTTGAGCTTAGTACAGTTTTTGGACTCCACACCTGACAATGTGTAGATTGCAGCTAAGGTTTGAAGTATTGATGGTTGAGTCAGCTGTAATCCGGCAAGCATTAAAAAACTGCCTCAATCAGGTCTCCAGGGCCACTGGGGTAGGATTGCAGTGCCCTTCGTTTTCTCGTTGCATATTTGTTTAGGCACCTTGGGAATTGAAGGAAACTGAGGGAAGATGGATTTTGTTATTCCTGGTTTCATCATATCCAGTAACAGGTTTCCCATTTTCTCAGTGATCTGGAGGTACACATCCATGTTTAGGCTTGTTACCAATGTATGCAGAGTCTTCTTCCTGAGCAGATCTCCCCTGTTGTTGAGTGGACCACCGAAGTGTATTGTTGACAATGAGGTCATGTTGTTTTATTACTAGGCCATATTCTCATTGCATTCCATCAGTAACAGAGTTCTTGGTTCCTCTTTGCTTGATCAAGTACAAAACTGTAGGGAGGTTGTCTGAGTGTATTTGAACATCTATGCTTCTCGAAAGGAATTGAAAATGGAACAATGCTAGTCCACTTCTCCTGAATTCACTATGTGTACCCATAATTTAACCTGAGGGATCCATAGGGATGACTACCATTTGTGGAGGACTGAATGAATGGCCCTTTTGAAAACTATGTGGAACACACCACCGTTGAAGTGCTTTTTACTTCTTTGTAAATGTTTTGTACCAGCTCTGCAGAACATGAATATATGCCCCGGGCATGACCTCTGTTGTTGAGGTGAGTAAGCCCAGAACCTTTACTGCAAATCATATTGAGCACTGATGAGAAGAATTTGGAGTCATTAATGCTTGTATTGTATTCTTTAACCTTTTGGGGAAGTGAAACAGCTTCATATAAGTGGTGTCTATAGATAAACCCCAAGGATTTTTGGTGGTTTAGGATTTTATGCAATACCCACTATTACAGGGTATTATTATAGATGATTGCTTGTTCATGTCCCATGGTGGAAGTAATAAAAAAGATAAAAAATATGTTATTCAATCAATGAAAGGCCTAAGAAACCCACCAAAAAATATGATTTGTACCTATTTCATCCAACAAATAAAACAATAAAAATGTTATACCGCTTGGAAGATGACGATGCAAAAACTTTCCCCATATTAGGTTCTATTGTAAGGAATTTAGTAAAACGTAAAAAAAAAAAAAAGTATGGTATCCACATTATCGTACTGACCCATAGAATAAAAATAAGATGTTTATTAGGCTACATGGAGAACACCAAAAAAAAATTATGTAAAAAAACAATTACATAATTGGTATACCAAATGGGAAATTCATCTCATCCCGCAATAGAATTGCCCACACATGGCCCCATTAGCGGAAAAACAAAAATTTTATAGCCAACAAAAGGGCGCCAATGAGGAAACTAAAATCCAAGTTCTAGAAGATAAAACTGGAAGCTGCAGGGTGCTCCTTCCCTTCTGCACCTCGCTGTGCGTCCGTACAACAAGTAACGTCCATATGTTGGGACAACAAATTTTAAAATTAATGTATTACCGATCATTCTAAATTTCATCTCAAAGGGTTGAAATCTTCCTAGAAGATAGTTTAATAGTTTGAAGTGTGTACTTTTGAAAAATATGAGGATTGATAGGGCGATTCTTAATATTTTATATTTCAAACTCATTTAAAACAAAATTGATGCCAAAAATTTCAATGTAGAAATTTTGGGAACAAATTATAAACTCTGTTCTATTTGCAATTTGCTAATGTTATAAAATAATAAAACTACTTTTATGAAGACATAAAGTTGAGATATGGGACATTTTTAGTAAGTAACTTATTTGGGTGGGAAAGCTATCAGTTTCAAAAGAATATGTAAGCAAATGCCTTTGAATATTTTGTCTAAAACTTAACATTTAATAATAATATATATATAAAAAATTGTCTCAGCAATGAAATACAAAAAACAGACAAACACACAAGTATTGTCTAGCCTAGACGGGGACAATAAACACAAACCAGGACCAATAGTCCTGGGCCAGAGAACATCCACAGAGTTAAGGGCATATGAAATGCCTAAGATGTGCAGTACAGTGGCATAACGAGAGAGGGGAAATTATACAAGTGTTATGTAGAGAAAGAAAGGCTTAATCTCACCAGTCTTCATTCCAGGTACAGCAAACATATGGTTACGTCGACCTGTCTTCATCCAGGACGGGAGTAGGGGAAGTGTACGGAGCGTTATCTGTATACCCTACTTAATTCACCCTGATCACCCTGGATTGCTCCAAGCCCTACAATGGCGGTCCCCAGTCTCCCTAAGTGAGGGCTATTATGCCCTAAAAACTAGGGATCAAAGTCAAATCAAAATCAACCTCCCTACGCGTTGCATGGCGGATCGAAGCCACTCGTCAGGGGAATAGAAAAAACAGCTTTAAAATATAATGGACATCGGCCATCCTAAAACGGGAGAACGGGCAGTGGCTTACTCCTCGTGTGAGCATAGACCCAACCAAACGCTAGGCTGCTGCGACCGTTCGAGTCCTAGACGTTTGGGCTAATGCTCACACGAAGGGAAAGGGGTTTAACAACAGCCACTGCCCGTTCCCGTTTTATGATGGCCGATGTCCAGTATTATTTTTTAAGCTGTTTTTTTCATTCCCCTGAGGAGTGTGCGTGACGGAACCGTAAAGTCTGTAGGGAAGGTGACTTTTGAATTTGTGCATCCCCTAGGGTTTGAGGATAATGCCGCACTTAGTGGGCAGACTGGGGATACCGCCCTTGTAAGGGCTGGGAGACTAATCCAGGGGAAGGGTGAAGTTAAAGTAGGGTTTATCAGGATAACGTACAGTACCACTCCCTACTCCCTTCCCTGATGACAGAAGGTAAGAGCTTAACCATATGTTGCTTGTACCTGGTATGAAGACTGGTGGATTATAGCCTTTCTTTCTCTACATAACACTTGTATAATTTCCCCTCTCTCGTTAGCCACTGTACTGCACATCTTAGGCTATTTCTCTGCCCTTAAACCTGTGGTGTTCTCTTGGCCCAGGACGATTGGTCCTGTGTTCTGTGTTTATTGTCCCGCGTCTAGGACTAAGACATAGCTTGTGTGTTTGTCTGTTTTTTTGTTTTCATTGCGGTGAGACATTATGTTTTATATATTATTATTAGTAAATGTTAAGTTTTAGACAAATATTCAAGGCATTGATTATCATCTTCACTTTGTGCCTGGTCAATGACTGATTTCCTGTTTAAGTCATCAGGACTATCTGCTGCTGTGTACAGTTTCAAAAGAAGATCATTTCAGATTTTGAAAATGACAAATTTCTCCCAAAATTTTGCAAATGTTTAGTTTTTTCATAAACAATATCAAAACATACCAACCAAAATTTACTTCTAACATAAAAAAATCTCAAACTCACATTGGTAATTTAAAGTGTTCAAAAGTTATAACCGTATAAAGCGACACATGTCTTAATAAAAAAAAAAGCCTTAACTTACAAACTGGCTGTGTCTTTAAGGGGTTAAATAGATCTTATGGGCAAAACATAATACAACCCATAGATCATCTGTTCTATTTACCATAGAAATTATAAATAGAGCACCACTAGTCACTGTTCAGCTGCGACACTCTCAATATTTGTTCATATTTCTTTTTCATATTGATATTTCTTTTATATTCTGTAAGAGGTTTCAGGTCGTCATGGAATGATATAGACCAGTATTCAATGAGGTAACTGGTCTTACTGAACATGTTTTACTTGACTTTTATATTTTTTCTAGAGGTGGCCATATTTTGATTAGGCAAGTGGGTTCTTATGTAGGTACCAGTATTTCCAGCCCTAGGAATTTCACAGGGCATATGGTCTAGAATTGACGGCTCTGTCCTGGCGGTGCCTAACATAATTGGCCAAATACCTTCTATTCATCTAAGGCAGTGGTGGCGAACCTATGGCACGGGTGCCAGAGGCGGCACTCCAAGCTCTTTCTGTGGGCACCCGGACTATCGCCCCAGCAGACAAGACAGGACTCAAAGAATTTTCCTGCAGTTTCAAACAAATTAAAGATGCTGCTTTCAGTGATATTTTAAAGTGATACTAACAAGGCTACTTGGGACAAAGAAGAGGGAGAATGTGTAGGCAGGGCCAAATTATCTTTGGAGGACACTTGAAAGAAGCTACAATGATGCAAATGTTCACTCTTCCTTTCTTTTGTGTTGGTGTCCACATTGTTGAAGAACAGGGAGCAATAAGTTACTGCATTAATTTTTGGTTGGCATAAATGAGGTGGGGTTTGCGGTTGCAGTTTGGGCACTCGGTTGCTAAAAGGTTCGCCATCACTGATCTAACGTTTATTTATTGGCTCCAATTATTAATGGATCTGTGAATTCTATGCAAGTTAGAATAGCAATGTCACAACCTGTTGTTGTTGTGTCCTATCAATACGATATGTGTTTGCTGTAAACTGATTACCCTGCCCGTAGTAAATATGGCGCGGGCTATTCACTCCACGCCAGTGTGCTTGCGCACATTGATATGACTGGTTGCTTGCTGTCTGAAGGGCTGTGACGTGTGCAGTAGATATAGAGTGTTGGAGTGCCGCCTTGTTTCGGAAACTGAATATTTGTTCTGTGAGCTCTACTAGGCAACGTGTGAAAAGTACCACAGATCACGCAAAGTTTTACAACCATCAAATGAATTGTATAGCAGAGAGATCAGAATATAACATTTTGTCATTTTTTTACTTTTAAAACAATGATGCTATTTCTACTTCACAATCCATAAGTAGAACACCTCTAAAATGAAAACCTTTGTATATTTTATTATAGATTCCTTATTAGCACAATTTATGAAAAATCTTTTTTGTTACGTTCTTCACAGAAGTTTCAAGAAGCTGTGCAGCTGAGGTACTATGTAGTCCTTATAATGGCCATCGATGAAGCCCTTTCCACTGTTGTGTACGAACCAGCAGGTGACTTTAGTTCCTTCAGTTCTGTTGTACTGATACTGTTTCTGAACACCTCTGAAAATAAATAGTCAGATAATTCATGAGCCAAGTTATTCTACTTCCCTATATACCAGCTGCTCATCTTATACCTGCAGGTCTTCTTTACTATTGCATGGGTGAAATATGTATTACATTTTTCTATTCGGTTTCCTTAAATCATGACCCAGATCAGCTTCATCTGCCAGCCTCGCCTCCCCCACAAAGAAATAAAAAAAAGCAACCTCACATTTCTAGATTAAAGGTAAATGTTTCCTCTGTATGCACAGTTTGCATATGAACAAAAACTATTTCAACGATCTCTCTCTGTCCAAAAACTGATTGCTTTCATAGATGGCTTAGGTCAGGTAGACAGTGATGTCATTGGGCCTATTTTATGTATAAGAACATAATAAGTTTGTCTAAAATATCTAGTTTAGGATGACTTAGTAAAATGGGTAGCCAGGATTAAAAAAAAACAACTTAAGCCTCTTTCAGATAGAAGTATAAAAACATCTGTATTCTACCTGTACCCAATAGACAGAAGGGATGGTTTAGAAAACCAAAAGAGGGCTGGAACGGCGCTATTCGGACAAGGGTCTTCAAAAGGGTAAAAAGCTTTATTCCATAGTAGACGCGTTTCGGGCTAATCAGCCCTTCTTCAAGTACAATTGGATAAAATAGGAGGTGATTTTCAGCGGCAGCTTAATCCGCCAAACCAAGATTGGCACACGAGGCGCCGTCCTCTTGTTTGCCTTTGTTTTGTTTTTTTTTTCTCCTACTTCTAGTATTCTACCTGTACCGCACAGTTTTTGTGTGGGTAGCATACGGACACATTGATTTCAATGGGCAATACAGCAATCCATTTAAATGGCCGTATTGTTCACCGCACCGTACTGTGAGCAAGACATAAAAAATTTCCTTTTTTTGCCAGTATTTCGTGTTACATGTTACATACTGTATGTGCTGCATACCGTTGTGCACCGCATGTTGTATATACGTGCAGTATCCAGACCCAGTGGGATGTGCATTCTGGATACAGTGACATACATGTACATATGGATGAAAAACATCATATGTATACAGATTTATATGGCACTGAAATACTGGAGAAATCATACATTCATGTGAAAGGGGCCATAGCCTAATTGGGATCTGGAACTGAGCTGTTATGCACCACACAACCTGCAGAGAGATGTGATGCAGGTATTTGGAATGTAGCTAGAACTATGTAGTCATGTAACAAACCCTTTAAAGAGTACAGGCAGTCCCCGGGTTACGTACAAGATAGGGTCTGTAGGTTTGTTCTTAAGTTGAATTTGTATGTAAGTCGAAACTGTATATTTTATAATTGTAACCCCAACCAAATTTCTTTTGGTCTCTGTAACAATTGGATTTTAAAAATATTGGGTTGTCATAAGAACCACGATTAACAATAAATCTTCATTACAGACTCCTCTGATAACTGTTACAGCTGATTATTGTAGCCTAAAGCTAAAGTACAGTAAATTACCAACATCCAGAGGTCCGTTTGTAACTAGGGGTCGTCTGTAAGTCGGGTGTTCTTAAGTAGGGGACCGCCTGTAACTCTCTCAAGTGGGTTTAGATTGTACAGTGCATATCATAGAACTGCAATGTTTCCCTAAAAAATGAGCTACAAGAGGAAAATGCCCTGAGTGAAGGAGAAAGGAGTCTCCTGGGCTATATGATGTCTCAATGAAGCACTTTGTTACAAAGAATTATAAAATATCGCTATATGTTATATCTATGTAAATGTGTACATCTATTTTTTGTCTTTATATACAAACCTTGTTACAGTCAGCTGCTGTCCTTTAACATTCATGGTAGCGACTGGTTTCTCTGGATCAGTTCCATCTCGTATATCATAGACACTGACTTCAGGTTCCTTCATAAACTGACCTAGATAAAGATATGGATTGTCTATACATTTAAAATATATATTACAGACCATTCTTTAGAAGAAATATATTTCTTTGTCTGTACTGCTACCAATAATTAGGACCGCAAAAGACAGTAGTTTGCCATTAGTTGAGCAAGGTTTATGTCAGAACCCCTACGAAGACCTGCACCCACCAAGCCTTCAGTCACGGTGCTGCTCTACACTGCTTTGTTTTCAATGGTGGATCTTCATATAGGCGGTATGGTCACGTGTGAGGGGGGGGGGGGCTGATTGGCTTTCGAGGGACCCATGACCTCCCAAACCAATGGTGGATCTCCCAAATATATGAAGATCCGGCATCAGGCTAAAATAAAAAAACTATACTCACCTTTGTCTTCTCCTTCCTGGCCGGGGCATACACTATGATGCGGCGTTGTGTGGCTGCGTGAGGTCACAGTGTATGTGTGTGTGCGCATGCGCTATGAGGGCGGGTAGAGGAGAAGACAGAGCTGTGGCGAGAAGAAGTGAAAGATGCGTATAGAGTGTATATTAGTGTATTTATAGAGTGTATTTATTAGTGTAGCAGCTGTATTTCCTACCCTAGGAGCCTCGGCTTATACACAAGTATTTACAGCGCACAGAGGCTGGGACAGCCAGAGGTAGCATCCACATCTCCTACACTGTCTTGGAGAACTGGTCTGGAAGGCAGTCGGGGTGGAGGGTTTCATGCAGTTAGGGAGTGTGATTGGCTTTCCTAAATAGATGGGTTATAAGAGCATGATTGTAGTTCATCATTAAATTACCTTTATGTACAGTACAAGATTAAGGATATAGAGCATATAGAGCACATAGACTTATTACTTAAGTCCTAAAATCCAGGCACATGTTGGGGGCCCTAGTCATGTGAACAGCCCGGGGCCCATGGGACACTCTTCTTTAAGCTTCCTGTGTCCTGGTTTTTAAGAAACAAAAAAGGCTTTAGCAATTATGCAAATTAGCTTGAGGAGCTCCAGGCTCCATTAACACATATTGAGCTTGGATCACCTCATTTGCATAATTTTAAGTCTTTAATAAAAACAAAACAGGGCATAAGAAGCTAAGAGAAGAGCAGATCCTGCCTGATGGGCACAGACCAGTATGTCAGTGTGCTTGGTTCACAATCCTTCATTCTGGTGGTAGATGTCCTTTGGTGTACCGTACATAAGTGGTCACCAAAGAGAATGTAATATTTCTCTGATTATAAAGCTCATAACAGATAATTTACCTATTAAACCATGTGCTTTGGCAGAGAATGTGTCACTTGAAGGAAAGTATAACCCAAGGAAATCTACATTAATAGGATGATTCTTCCAAACACGATGCAGAACAATGAGGAACGTCAAATCATTATCCACAGTGATGGTGACATTGCTTTCCTT
This sequence comes from Engystomops pustulosus, assembly GCA_019512145.1. Classification (NCBI taxonomy): domain Eukaryota; kingdom Metazoa; phylum Chordata; class Amphibia; order Anura; family Leptodactylidae; genus Engystomops; species Engystomops pustulosus. The sequence continues at coordinate 89,406,803 of CM033644.1, read as the reverse complement.
CTTCAATGATATAGCAAGCCTGTGAAAGCAGGAAATCCAGTTTAAGTGAACAAAATATCACAATGTGGTTCAAAATAATACACACAATATTTAGAACAACACTAGGCGTGTATGATTCACATTTCTTGCCTTTACTTATATCCCATGATACTATGGTTAGGCTTACGATATATTTGTAATTCTAAAGGCTGACATGCCTTTTCAAATAATTCATTTATCTGTGCTGTACTTCATGTTCTTTTGTAAGGACACTGAAAGCTGTTTGAGTTTATTTCTGTTGTCTTAGGAACTTTGTAGATTAGTGGTGCAAAACCTTGGGCCTGCAAAGCCTCTAGCTGGAGCCCGCAACAAGACCAATGAGTGCTTCTTTCATTGATGAAAGAGCTCATTGGTGCAGGAGGCTGACAAGTATTCGCTGCTCCCAGGTTTTCTTCTGCTGCTCTACTCTATGCCCTGACACTGTTTGTATGCTCCATCGTCAGGACCCAGAGCAGAGCAACGCCCAGAGAATGAGAAGATTCAGAGCTGTGAGAACTTGAATCAGTTCTGTTCTGAGCATATCGCTTCCAGGTTTTCTTCACCAGCCGTTACTCTGTTCAAAGTCCTCACGCTAACCAATATTACCAGAGTCAGTACACGGAGCAGACAGGAGAGATGATTTTTTTTAAATTTATCTCCCTTGTTCTTATATGTTTGCTCTTGGGCCTCCATTGTTATTATATGCCTGTCCATTATTACTAGTCTCCTTTAGGGTCTCCAGTATTATCTGTTCTGGGGGTTCAGTCGTTGCTCACGAAAGAACAGGCTTTTGAATTGTACAAACCTCTCATTTTCTGGAGAGAGAAATTGATCAAAGTACAGAACCCATGATCAGGAATAAATGTTCCTAGGAGAAGTCATATTCCACAACTGGCCTCTGCAGAAATAACCCATATAGCAAACACATATAGTTTCATATAACAATGTGGAAGCTCCTCTGTGATTGGTATATGATAGCTTATTGCTGAATGAAATGTATACTTCCACATTTTATGTGATATTTTAATGGAAATGGAAGAATCACATTTTATATAAAGAACTATTGGTGTTGGTTATTAATTATTGACACCAAGTAAACAGCACCATAAATATGGGGGCACATTGTCCAGTGTAAATGACAAAACGCTACAGAGAAATTGCTGTATATATGGATAAATTATGAATTCATCACCATAGAGCAGTTATAATATATCTGACATGGAACAATCATAACTTGTGTTAATTCATATCAGCAGATGAAACAAATTATACATGTAGTTATCAGTCTATACTATACAATAAACAGTAAATGTAAAAGAATTACACCTACCTATTATATGTCAAAGCACTGGACTCAGACCATTTCATGAATCTTGTGTGTGAAGCATCTTTTAGTGTTATTTTCTCAGTGCTGATTTCAATCTTTATGTTTAACTGCTGGAAATACAAGCCAAATGTACCAAAGTAGGTGCTCAGCTTGCCATCCTTGGCTTTCTTAGCAGTTACAATTTTTCCATTAATTGTAATACCTGCAGTAAAAATAACACACATTTAATTCTTTACTCCACTAAAATCCATGTATAACTTCAGTCTGTCATTTCTGCCTCCACAGACATTCACTACATACTAACTGATGCTCAGCATCTTTCTGTTGTGAGGGGATTGAAACTACACTGTGACTAGTTTACGAAGGAGGAGAAGGACACCCTTCCAAACAATTGAACTTTTTGTAACATAAATTGTAATCTGCACAAATTTCTTTCACAGTGTTTGAGATTTTGAAAGTCACTTGTCCATCACTCAGTCCCATGCTGGTGAATAGATTGAAGCTGCAGTACCATGTATAACCTCTATAAAATGTATGGCAGTATGTTTGATAACTATAGCCTCTTCACATAGCTGATCAATGGCTGTCAGGCCCCACCATTCTGATATTGATTACTTACACAAAGATTAGGTTATCAGGCACAGAGGGTAAAGTTTTTGGGCTCTCTTCCTAGTGAACAATCCTCTTACCTAATTCAGGATCTGACAACATGTTCAGGATACTTCCAGCCTCTGGATCAACATTGAAGCAGACATCAGTTTGGCTCTTCGGCAAGTTAATAATGAAATGTGGATCGTTGTCGACTGCAAAAACAGAACCATGATCACTAAATTGCATAATGAGTTATATGGAATAAACATGAAATAAAGTCCCACTGACCGTGGTCCATAAGTACCATGCTAACTTCATTCTGCAGGTATTTTTATTGATTTACTACTTTTGCTGAATGCACCTCTTCTTGCTAATACACTGTCTTCTTTGAGACATTGCTCTATTTCTAACATCTAGAATATCAAGCTTTCACAATCCTATAGTGTAAGTGTCAAGCTATATGTGAATGGAACATCTACATGATTTTAGGAGCTGGAGGAAGGGGGAGTGTGCAGGTCTGTGGGCTGATGGGACAAAGCATAACTGCCAGGATGGGAACACTGACAAGGATCTGTGCAGGTTTTTTACTTGGAAGGGAAAGTGTTAAGGTGAAATAAATACAATAATAAATTATTCCTTTATTTATATAGCGCACACAGAGCTTGCCAAATCAGTCGGTAGAAGAAAAATGCTTCGGGGCCCTGTTATTGTTTACATAAATACAGTAAAGAGTGATTTTTAAATTAAACTTTCTGCAATATTTTCATCTTGATACACGAAACAATCTGATTAGCTGAGGGCCATGGAGAAGATGATAGATTCACTGTAAATAATAAAAACTCCAGTATCCATTTTTACAGATATCTTTACATTCTGCACTTTTTACGCTGACCTTAGGGTGCATATACATGGCCAGGTCCTTGCCCTGGCAGGTTCCCGGGCGGGTACAGGGCTGGGAGGGGTTAACACTCTTCAACCCTCAACAGGCAGAAAAGTGGCCGCACCGCATATCAAATCCTATACTTGTGGTGTGGCTGCCCGGTTTGGACACAGTGTGGTGGAGCATCATGTGCTCACCGTGCCTTGACCAGGAGCCATTGAAGTCTATGGGGGCCATCTGAATGAGGCCTAGCACTTCCTGTTCTGAGAACCACAGTCATCTCATTTTCATTACAATGAATTCCAATTTCATTAGAATGAATTACAGTAAAAGAGAATAGCACATGGAATATAGGATCTTCAATTCAGAAGATTATATTTTGATTATAATTATAATTTGATTATTATAATTTGATTATCTAGTTGTATTAGTATAATATATATGTGTTCTGTGTCCTTTTGGTGCCTGAAGTCATGTATTTTAAGGTTCAATCATTTCACTTATGCTATGAATTGAAAGACTTGCTTAGACACATGCAACATCCCCTACCGGGGCCTAGTCTTTTCTTGGGGCCTGGAGGCAGCTGGGGCCCAGGATACAGGAGTGGCTGGTGGTTGCGGCCTAGGCATGCTGATGTCACGGTGCTTGGTATGGGGACTGGAGGGCTGTCCTACAGCCTGGAAGGTCTCCAGCAGCTGGTGTGTGCAAGAAATATGGAGGGAGAGGCTGATGTACTGGTTTCTGCCTGGGGCAACCCCTAAGTGTCTGTAAGGTATGTCCCTGGGTGATGGATGGGGAGCCCGCGGTGGTGACAGCCATATGCAGGGAGGATGTAGGCAACGTTGTGCAAAATAATTCACGGTTCTTTATTGAACAACAGCAGGCAACGGGCCTAAACGATTCACAGCAGAATTGGTACTGGAGTGGTCATGGAGAGTGGTCCTCCAGGCAGATGCAGGCTGGGATGGAGCTGTGTCCAGTTGTGAATGCTGCAGCTCTTGTCCTGGGTTTAGCTGAGTATCAGCCCTGATGGTAGACTGTTTCTCTCTCTTCACTCTATCTGTGACAGGATGTGCTCTCTAGTTGGAGCTAGGGCCTAAGAGGTCTGTGGTAAGAGCATGTGCTCCAAGATCTGTTCTTTCTGGAACTGACCCAGAACTGACTGACCTCCCTGGCCAGGTGGTTTTTATTATCCTGTTCAGGTGGTGGCTTCCTCTCCAATCACACTCCAGTGTACATGGTGCAATACAATTTGTTGACAACTCACATCCACTTAACCCTTGCCTTAATCTACAGCTGCTGATTACCTGAGACTTACTGCATTTCCCCTCAATGAGTTGATCAGACTCACTAGATGGGTTCTAACAGGTTGAGGGCCTTATTCGCAACTGCCCCCTTTGGCAGGGGTGTTGCACACACACATATATATGTTACGTACCACAGTTTGGAGATCCATTTTGATCATTTTTGCATTGTTGTTTTAGTTGTTTTGGTTGTACAGTTGGTTCTACAGTTGGTTCTTCAGTTATTGGTTGTACAGTTATTATCTCAGTTACTCCTGCATTTAGCTCGGAACCGGGAGGATTTTGGCACTGTTCTTTTGTTGGTGGAGGTGGAGGAGGTGGTGGAGTAGTCTTCATTGATACAGCCAATGCTGATGAAACAAATATGCTTGTTGCAATTATTTAAAAGAAAACACTAATCTCTTCTATAACTTGTATTTTAACATGACTGCGTCACTTACAATAGGAATTGATCAGCAACCCACAGGACAGATGTGTGTAGGTGTTTGGCTCTTACTGTGGCCTTTGATACAATAGTGTTTTGGCAGAACATTTTCTTTTTTCACACACAAGGAATACCATTGTTGTAGCAGAAGGATTACTGTTAGCAGGTACAACCAAATACAGAAGGGAACAGACTGAAGGGAGGGGTTACCCTCTGGATTACTGTCACCATTGAAAATCTATATGTTCCATCAGTAAAATCTTATTCCCTTTAGAAAAAGAACTTAACAATGTCTGCACTGCAGAAATTGTTATCGTCAAGTGCTCAATATAAGCTTAAGATCTATTAAACTTTTTACAACAGATTTCTGTCATCATTTGCACTAATTGTATCCTAGTATTCTGATGTAAAATAAGTCAAGTAATAGGAGATGCAAAGTAACTTCCACCACATATCTACCTATAAAGGTATATCGGGTGGTAGGTAACTCTTTCGGACATGAGGATAGCCCTTTTAAGGGATAATCCTCACGTCCCCCCACTCTTTTGCTAACTTTTATTTTGCAAATATGTAAATTTTCTAAAGCGTCTACTGGGGTGTGGAGTAGCTGGAGCTGAGGTTACGCGTCGCGACCACTCCACACCCCAGTAGCTTCTTTGTTCCTCCTACCAAAGATCTTCGGCGCGAAGCTCCTAATGGCTACACGCTCTTGTCTGAGAAACCTGCTATCCTCATTCCCTACAGATGCACCTCCCATCCGATCTACCTTAATAGGTAGATATGTGATGGTAGTTCCTTTTAAACTATGACAGATTTATCATAAAGCATCAGACTCTTATATGAATCTTGCACTGCATAAGAATGTCTAGTTAAAGGAAACCTACCATTTAGAATCTCTGCACTCTTAGGCCCCTTGCACATGACCGAAAAATTGTATTGTAACTGTATTGTTTCTGCACGGGTAGCATACAGCCGCATCCATTTCAATGTGCAATACGTCCATCCATATGTCCATCCCTAGCTTGCTCTATCTTTTCGTGTCAGTATGGCCTTTCTGCACTCCTCCCTAGGCAGAGGGGAGGTGTGAGCAGCGTTTCAGCCGAACATATGCTACACCCAGGGCCAGGACTCGCGTAACATACATTGTGTGCATGGAGCCTTACTCATACCTATGACAGAATTCTGTCATACACAGATTAATAAATCTGTTCCAGTGAACATACACTGCTGTTTTCATGGACATCTTAAGTCCTTTACACACATCTATTCACTAATCGGGGTCATACCCAGGCGTAGCACATGGCCAGTTGGTGAGGTGAGGGGGAGTAAGTGGTCTTCACTCATCCCTTCTCTATTTAAAAGCTGTGGTGAGACACTGAGTACTCACCACACCATGGCCAGTTGCCATAGACCTCTTTGTGCAGCCATATCATCAGACCCCAAATGGTCGTGAAAATTGGATCTTAGACTGGGAAATATATATAATATTCTTTCATATACAGTAAATTCATAAAACATTTAGTTATATACAGACTAAAGTTCAACAAATACTGTAACAGGGTATTACTGACTCTGACAGCAAGCTCCTTTAAGTGAATTTGGGGAGTCAGCAAGCATTTTCTCCTTTCCATCTTCACTTTCTATCAGCAAGGATGTAAATGGAGTCACAAAATGGTGGGTGATGGACAACTGCATAATTTTTTTTGTTAGCGCACGTTTTGCTTCAGCTGTTGTAGCTAAGTTTCTGTAAAAAAAAAATCACATTTGTTAAAGAAAAATAATCTTTTTGGGTCACACACTTATTCTTCTGTATTGGGATACAAGTCAGTTTGGTTGGGCCAGGAAAGTTCCAGAATTTCAAAATATAGAAAAATATAATTTTTGCTATCTTGATTGATCCAATCCTTTCATATGCAGAGGGTTTCTACTCCATATGTCAAATCTATGTATACACTGGTTGTAATTATAAAGCAGGATTCAGGCTATTGTAATGCAGCGCCTGTTTGTCTGTATTACCTGGTCATCATTGGTAACCAGGTGCATTTGAAATGAACAATGGGGCACATTTACTTACCCGGTCCAGTCGCGATCCCATGGTGCATTGTCCGACGAGGATTCAGGTCTGCCGGGATTCACTAAGGTTGTGCTCCCGAGTTACTGCAGGTGTCGCTGCAGTTCACCTTCTTCTTCCCGGTGCATGTGAGTGCGTGTCTTGCGACACAAATCGTTTTTTAAATTCTGTGTTTTTTCCGAATCCGCCGGGTTGTCTGATGGACCCCCCCCCGATTTCTGTCTCGTGATATCCGGCGCTGATGCCCCACAATCTGATCGCGCGCGCCAAAAACCCGGGCCAATTCAGCGCAAAACGGTGCAAAACAGAAATATTCGGGAAAACCCAACAGAATCGCTGCCCGTGGACCCTTAGTAAATGTGCCCCAATAAGTCACTGTGTGTTTTCTGTCAATTGCCCATATGCAACCCATCTGGAAAAGGAATAATACGTTATCTGCATAGTCTGATCCTGCAGATGGACAAAGTGTTAGACTACATATGTGTAAATTCACTTTAGATCCACATGAGGAATAAAAATGTTGCTGCACACACAAACGGTATAAATAATATACTGAACCAGCCAATAAACCACCAAATTTGTGAATGCTATGATGATTGCCTTCAAATTATGGTGGAAATCCACCAGTGCAATAAAGGAAATCCATGTTGGGAAATAGTATAAATCAGATGCAGGTTTGAATAAAACAAGATGTTCAAAAACATTGACTGAGTTATACCTACAAATAAAAATTTGACTTAAGACCAAACCCAATGAACCTATTGGGGCAAATTTACTTACCCGGCCCATTCGCGATCCAGCGGCGCGTTCTCTGCTCTGGATTCGGGTCCGGCCGGGATTCATGAAGGCAGTTCCTCCGCCGTCCACCAGGTGGCGCTGCTGCGCTGAAAATCATCTCCACGCGCCGGAATGCACCACCTCGGACCAGGTGAAGGTAAGCGGTCCCCAAGCGACACTTTTTCGGTTTTTAAATGCGGCGGTTTTTCCGAATACGTCGGGTTTTCGTTCGGCCACGCCCCCCGATTTCCGTCGCGCGCATGCCGGCGCCGATGCGCCACAATCCGATCGCGTGCGACACAAACCCGGGGCAATTCAGGTACAATCGGCGCAAATCGGAAATATTCGGGTAACACGTCGGGAAAACGCGATTCGGGCCCTTAGTAAATGACCCCCATTGTGTTTGTAATCCGAGGACTGACAAGTATATATATTTTTTACTAAAAAAGTTAAGGTAAAATACAGTACTTTTAACGTCCTTACCTCTCAGCTAGTAGCTGGTTAATGGTCAGCTGGGCCCAGTATTGCTTGGCAAAATCAGGAAATGCATGTCTACTCTGCGCAAAGAAGTCATTCAGTGCTTCAACTTCTGCAACTGTTTGTATTAGGAAGTTAACATCATCCTGAATAGAAAATACATTTTGAAGTGTCAAGATAAAATAGCAATTTACATGGCCTTTATTTATGGCTTGTGCATTTCCAACTTGGACAAGATTTATCAATTCCTCAGGTAAGTAATGAATATTGGTATCAGTCACATGGTTTTGGATACTTTATCAATCTATAATTTGCTGAAAATTACACTTACAGCAGAAGTTGCAGTGATGAAACTTTGGATGGGTGTTTTCTTGTCAGGATCAACTTTACCAGCTACAACTATTTCATCACCTCCAAAATAGTGGTGGAAATGGTTATTTGTGACATCAGAAATTCCATTTAATGGATATTCAAATATAATGTCCTTGAGAAGAGGTGTTGAGACTTTTTTATAAAATTCCTAAAAAAAATAATTGAACATTATTAGTTATCCATTGTTATCTCGTCTCTGTTGATCCACCATGCCTCTATAAATTGATAACCACATCCTTTATGTTATTATGCCTCTCCACATTCTGACACTGCTAGAACTCCCTGGAGTGTCTCAGAATGTACAGAGCCACACTTCAGACTGGTGACACTAAGTGGAGAGTTAGCACACGTTGGCGCTCTGTGTGCCTGCATGTAATAAAGCCCCACTGCCACGGCTAAGCCTCATGTTGTATTTGCAGGCCGTGTTGTGCTGGCGGACAAAACTATGCCAGGTCCGACCTGATGTAGTTTTGCATACAAACCTGTGAACATTCAGTTGTGAATGTTCACAGGTTTTTAGAAATTGTGCAGGCATGGGGCAGGAATGCACCATACCAGCCCACTCTTCCAGCGGCTGTGTCCCCTCACGCCCGATCGATGCCCACATGGTGTTAAGGTGGTGTCGTTGCATAATTAGTCACAATTTCTTCCAGTGCACAAAAATAATTTGTGACTATTTCAATGCATCTACACCAGAAGCACTGATAAATCTCCCCTAAGTTCTCAATTTATTAATAAACATTTACAAGAATAATTGTGGTATTGAAGAAAACATAATCCAGATGAATTTTTCTTATGTAATTTAAATAATCAGTGTCAAGAGAAATGACAGGTCATATTTAAACATTTTTAGTAAGTTACGTAATATAATCTTTTTGTCCTGGAAGAGGTAAATTTAAGTTTCTGTTAATGACATAATTAATCACATAGAGGCACATTTACTAAGGGTCCGCAGACTGCACTATTGTCGGATATTCTGACGGTTTTTGGTGCACGTGATCGGATTTTGGCGCAGCAGCGCCGGCTTTCATGCGGCAAAAATCGGGGAGGCGGTACGTCGGAAGATCCGACTGATTCGGACTCAGCGTGGGACTTAACATTTAAATTGCGTTGCCAGCCATTGGGAAGAAGGTGAACTCTGTTGGACCTGAGCAGGGAAGCGACACATGCAGGATATTCGGTGCACACTTGTAGTGAATCACGGCACAATCCATGATCGGCGGACATTCCGGATGGGGGATTCCTAAATGGGCAGATAAGTAAATGTGCCCCATAGTGTTTTTTAACCAAGGAGAGTATATTTAGCTTGAAATAAGTAATTCCCATACAATTAGCTCTTAAATAATGTTATTATCCAAACATAGCGAGCAATAGTATTAGTTATGCAGTAAAAACCTTAAGTTGGGCAGCTGTATCCTGGTTCCCAAAAATCCTCTGAGCCAACCCATGGTTCTCCTGGGCCAATCTTTCTAAGAAATCATAATCCACATCAAAGCCAATACCAAGGGAGTGAAGGGAAAACTCATCCCGGTTATTTGCTTTAACATTCTTAAGTATTTTAGACAGTTTCAATTCACCTGGAGGAACAAGGCAATACATGATGTCAGTATTGTTAAAGTATATTCAATTCATCTTGCAAACAGCTACCGTAGATTAAACATAATTTAGCTGGAGTAGAAATATTGGCGAGCTTCTCCATGCGCATGCAAATGTTTAGAATGGGATATGGAAGAATTCTGCAGTCAGTCACAATCGGCAGAAGCTTATTTCCCTCACATTTAAAGGATTTGAAAATAGGAAAGAGTTAGGAGTGTCCCGCGCCCATGATATGGTTGGTTGGTTTGCCAAAATCTGCATTTATCGTAATTTGTATATTAAAAACCATCAGCACAATACAGATAATAAAGGGGAACAAGCTTTATATGAATTTAATAAGTTCATATAATTTATAATTGCATAAAAGAGAAAATAATGAAATGTGTCAACAATGGTACATTTGAATACAACTTTTGTACAATAATAATGCATAGAGACCTTTATATAACCAATACAGCTAGCTGGTGTACTTACCCACAGTAGGGTCTCCATCTGAGACCAGCACTATCAATGAAACAGAGTTAGGATCCAACAGTTTCTGTTCGCTAGCTTCTTTCAGTATAAAGATTGCCCTCAAAAGAGCTTCATTGATGTTTGTACCTGTTAATGAATAAATCATATTGGTTACAAGATATTGAATAATCTGCCTTTTAGGGATAATGGTATATATAAAGGGGAATTAAACCCGTATCACAAAACTTGGCCAAAGGTAGCAGATGAAGCACCAGGATTGATGAATTCCCGTAATCCGGATTTCATTATTCTGCTTTTTTTGGAAGCCATTAAGATGACTGCACAGAGCATATCACAAGGGTGTCTGGAGTTACCAGACCCTAGAGTAATTTTCCGGCACACAAATTTCTGGTTCACTCTAGAGAAGCTTATATTTCTGTTATTTTTTAACATGCCCACTACTACAGTATTTGTTTACAGTGTTGCAGTTTATGTTATGGCACTTTTATTTTGGTCATGTATCTAATTTCTATATGTAATACACTATGTGACCGTTAGATGGTATCTTGTTCATGTTTTGTGGAATAGATTTTTATGCAATAAAGATAACACTTTTATTATATAATCAAAAATCATGTTATTTGTAGTTTTGTTAATCATGTGATGTTTAACCCATACAAACCCTCAAACACACAGTACTTGGTTGTACGCTGTGATATTTACAGCTGCATATTACCTTTTATATTTGACTTAATAGCTACAACAACAAACATTTTTTTACCTCCAATAGGTTGTATGTTTTGTACATATCTCTTGGCACTATCTTTTTCAATAGGTGAGGCATAAACAAGCTCGTCTTTCCAGCACCGAATATTATGGTTAAAGTCAACAATGCCAAACTGATCATCTGGACGAAGGTCATCCAAGATTGCTTTCATAGCTTCAATAGTCTGAAATGATAAAAGAATGAGGGAGATTTTAATGCCCGGCATTTTTATGTAATCATTAATCTCTATATACACACTTAAATCATAGGAATTGAGGATCGAGTTTGTTCAAACCCAAACAATTGCTAGAGCAAAGGAGCATCAACACAAAGTGACAGTTCTCTGACCTTCTAGATTGAAGATCGCTATTGAAGATTACTATACAGGAGTAAATGCGTTGTACTCCAATGGTGTACAGATCCTCATCTGATTCATTTACTCCTGACTGCCCTACTATAGCAGTCTTTACCACTTCTCTTATTTCTCATACCTAGCGCAATCTGTGTTTATGGACCGGAACATCCCATCTTGACTACTTTATTTTGGATTGCTAAATCTTCTTAATAACAGTACTACTTCTTGCATCATAACGTAGGAGTGCCAAATCTTTACCACTAAATTAGAATTGGTAATGTGTTCCGATGAAAAAGACTAAACACACACATGGACAACGGGATGAAAGCATAACCAATCAGAAGCAGCTATAATCTGCCTGCACATTAAATGACACCATATTATAACACTTACTTGTCTCATTTTGATCCCCCACATGGAACCGCTGACATCAATAACAAATAAAATATTCTTTGGAAGTGGGGGCTGATTTTCTGGAGCAAAAAAGTGCAGGAAGTATCCATTGAACACCTAAAATGAACAAGATCATACCATAATAAGAATAAAGTGTGATTTATTTCATATTCAGCTTTATGCCATAATACATTCAATGAAAACTATTTTCCTAATATTATGTTCACACAACCATCATGGCCTCTGTTGTTAATGGGAATCTGTCACCACATTTTCACATATGTAGCCAGAGGCAGTTTCCCACCGAGCTCTATTAACTGCCTAACAACCTTCTTTTATCTAAAAATTGTTTCCTTTTAATCCACATAAAATAAACTTACCGTATATACTCAAGTTTAAGCTGACCTGAGTATAACCACTAATTTTAACACAAAAAACTGACTCGAGTATAAGCCAAAGGTGGGAAATGCATTGGTCACAGCCCCCCCCCCCAGTATATAGCCTGCCAGCCCCTGTAGTATATAGCCTGCCAGCCCCTTTAGTATATAGCCTTCAAGCCCCCTGTAGTATGTAGCCTGACAGCCCCCTGTAGTGTATAGCCTGCCAGCCCCTGTAGTGTATAGCCTGCCAACCCCTGTAGTGTATAGCCTGCCAACCCCTGTAGTATATCGCCTGCCAGCCCCTGCAGTATATCGCCTGCCAGCCCTCAGTATATAGCCTGCCTGCCCCCGAGTATATAGCATGCCACCCCCTGTAGTATATAGCCTGCCTGCCCCCCAGTATGTAGCATGCCAGCCCCTGAAGTATATAGCCTGCCAGATCCTGTAGTATATAGCCTGCCAGCCCCCTGTAGTATATAGCCTGCCAGCCCATGCCCCCCAGTATATACCCTGCAGGAAAAAAACAAAAAGAGTACTCACCTTCCAACGCCCCCCGGTAGGTCCTCTTCTATCCATCATGGCTCCGGCATCAGCTCTGTGTCCCCAAATGGTCCATCGTAGGCACCATAATGTCAGCCGGTCGCTGACATCATAGTGTGTGCTGATGCCGACGCACACATTTGAATGTCAGTGTGTGGCTGGAGTCACGATGCCTGTGATGGATGATGCAGGGACACAAAGCCGATGATGAAGCCACAATGGATAGAAGAGGACCTACCGGGGGGCAGCACATCGGCTTATACTCAAGTATATATACAATATTTTTCCTGGCATCAGAGGGGGAATGTCTTGCTTGGCTGTCTCCCATCTAGGCCTCTCCATGTTGCATGCCTCTTCTCAGCCATCATGTGATGTCATCAAAGATCCTGTTACCTCCAACATTCGCAAACTGTACCCCATGTGTGTATTGGATCACATGAAATCACAGAAGTAGATATGATGGTAGATTTTTCCTGCCTGCCTCTGCCCTAATCTGTATTTTAATAATCCTGGAACCTAGACTTACTTGTTAAAAAATCTTTATTTTAGTAATATGTAAATTACTCCAGAGGCCACTGGGGCGTCTAGTAGCCTTAGCTCCCAGTGCTCGAACAAGCTAGTACACCCCAAATAGCCTCTGCTGCTAATTTACATATTACTAAAATAAAGTTTATAACTAATGGTTAGGTTCCAGGATTATTACATAACAGATTAGAGTAGAGGCAGGCAGGAGGAATCTACAATCAGATCTACGTCTGATAGTAGAATCCTCATGTTATTTTTCTTTTAACATACACCTGACAGATATGACAAATCCATTGTTGGTTCACAAATCTTCCTGAATCTAATGAACTTGTAAGGTCAGCTAAGCTTCAATATAATGCATGGCCATATCAATACTTATGCAGTTTATACTACTCACATCATCAAAACAAATGGATCCCCAACTAACCCAGGCAATTTATTTTGATTAAAGCTAAATTTTTATTATTTTATTGGATGAACAGACTAGTTGAGAATTCTATGACCCTTGTGCAATCCCAAACTGGAATTCCTCTTTATATTACAACTTCTTTCTGACATATATATTACAGGAATAAAGTAGTTTTATAGGCATATGGTTCTTTGGTATATTCATTTTACCTGGAGTTGACTGGACTTCTCCCTCTTGACATCATATTTCACGCTCAGTCTTCCATCCACTGCTGTTTTAACACAGGTTGGGCACTCACGCTGTTGATCCACAGTTGGCTTGAAAGATATATGAGCCTGAAGAAAAGGGGAAAAATATATATATAAATAAATTGTACGAATTATATGTCTTTTCTATGTGTATCTATATGTATATATATGTATATATATAATATTATGTATATTTGGTAAAATTATATGGCAATCCTTCCGAATAATAGAAATGTTAAAATCTCCACATATAATAATGTTATATGAATCTGTTCTGTGATGTCTTTACACAGTTATTATTCTCATTTCGTTTTGGTTTTTACCCTTTTGCTTTGCATATTTTACAAGTATACATAATCAGCTTGGCCATGGTTATACATGGGTTATTACATTCATTATTGGTCGTAATATACTAGTTACTACATTTAGTAGATACTTAAACCAACAGTCAAGCATGGTCTGTAACACACATAGGATGAAATGAATCTTCTTTTTACCTTTTGTTCTCCCTGATCAATATTGATGAGGTTAGTGAATTGCTTTGTTACTGGGCTAGCCACATTAATAGTACTGATTCCTTCAGGCTCCAAGACATAAATATCCACCTGGAAATATAATATTAATGCTTAATTATAGTAAGCTGTTTAACAATCATTTGTAGATCTAAGTGCTTGACATTTTGCCTCCTGTTGAATATATTCAACTTCTTACCTCAAAATGTTTAGCCAACCGACCTGGTTGGAGATAGAGAACGTGTTCATAGGCTCCTAGCTTCCTCTGAAGGACTTCCTGGTAATGAAGCTCAAACTGAACTTTAGTTCCTCCAGGAACATTCAATTCAGCTTTGAAGTTTTCCATATCAAGGGAATTGGTTCTGTATAGATGAAAAATAAGTAATGCTGTAATTTATTAGATATACATGAACCCAAAACAAATTGTTTGAATGAACATATCTAATGTAGATGCTCCCCTCAAAGGGGTTTTCCAGGATTTTAATATTGATCACTTAACCCTATAAGGTTAGTGTATGTCCAACATCTTTCAACCAGCTTCATACCTTAACAGTCCGGCTGATTTGCCTCTTGCTCTTGCTTTGGAGTACAAGTTTCTAGCCTCTGACTTTTCTCTTATTGAGCCACTAAATGTGATGCCGTTGACATTCCTGAAAGAAAAAAGAAGACATAATGATGCACAGTGTTCTACATATTTTGTATTATTGGGTTCATCAATGTATAAAGCTAATATATCTTTACACTCTTTTTACTCCTTTGTCACCTCTTTTTCCCTCATAGATTGTAATCTTTTGTGAGCATCCTCATTACCTTTCACGTGTCTATTATCACACTGTAATGTCTCATTTTGTTTGTATATATACCGCATAGTTTGAAAAGCTTTGTGGAATATGATGGTGATATAGAAATAATGATTTTTTAAATTATTATTATTATAAATTAAGCATTTTATAGATTGCCCCACAATATACACTAATCTCTATTCACTGATTAGGATAAAGGGATAATTGCAAAAGATCTGACTCCTGTAAGCCCCAGTGATTATACGTCCTAGTGCCCCATGTGAATAGGGTGCTGTGATGCTTGCACAGCCACCTCTCTGTTTTCTTCTATGACTACAAGATTGTCGGTATCAGCACTACAATTGAAGTGAAAGAAGATGTGCTCATTATAAGCACTACTGTACAGTTCCATTAACATGGTGCTTGAGGAACCTGGTTTGTCTGAGCTCCAGGGACCTCAGTGATCAGGCACATATTTTCCTATGCTCTGTAACATTTGTAGGATAACCCTTTTAAATCTACATGTCAGTAATTTGTTTTGTAGTCCTGTAGGGAAAAAATTACATAAAAGAGTGAATAATACAGAAAAGATTTTGGTCCAGGTCGATTAAAGTGGCTGCACCAGTTTTCTTTCTGACTTTGCACTAGAATAAACGTCTTTGGAGCTTGCACGTGTATTTAAGAAGTGTCTGCTCCAGTTTTGTGTCGAGGCTGCACTGTGCCAACAAGACAGAAAAAAATGTTTGAGTTTGCGACACATTTAATACAGCAGCTGAAAATCAAGTAAAAAGGATATGTGCACTACCATATTCCTACTAAAATGTACAATTTGTGTCTGCTATTGCCAGATATCAGATGCACATAACAATAGATTGTAACAATATCTCCTATATTACCTACATATCCATCATGTCGATTGACCATAGACATAATATCACCCAATGATAGTTGTAATTACAAACCTCATCCATAATAAAATTGCATAAACATAATAAAATTAATTTACAATGGCAAAAACAAGATACAATTCATTAGGAAAATGACCAGGCGGGATAATAAGTGGATAGACAGATGATCTACTAATAGTCTCTTATAAAGCATGTACTTGGAATAAATGGCCGACATACAATATATCAAGATCTTGTATATTGTAAGATCTTACAAGGATATTTCTTGTCATAGTCTTTTACAGGTATTACACCCAATGTTTGTTTGCACGTGTGAGTGTCTTGCCCACATACACAGTTAATATCCAATATAGGGTAGCTTCTAAGGCACAGAATCATATATGCAATCGTACATTTGCAATAACATATAACACAGCGACTCAACAGAATCATGTTGCACGCTGTATGTTAAAGGCGCACCTAAAAAAGATTGTGCAAACTTTCCAAACTTGCCAGTAATAAGCAGTCAATAATCTGGCGCACTCTGCGTACTCAAAAGGAAAACTGCCTGTAGTGACCCTCTGACCCTCTCTCTGTAATCTCAAGAGAAAAACTAACTGAAATGATACTTACATAGTGAAGTTATTAATAAATGCTCCTTTGGGTATCTGGATATCAAATGACAGACTTTGTGGATATTTTGCAGTATTTTCCACTTTGCTTTGTATCATGGTATTGACAAAGTGTGAAGTGATAGTGGATTCCACTTTGTAGCTGTACAGAGAGATCGAATCATGGGAGGGCACCTGGTAGGAGGAATGGTGGGCACATATTACACATGTTTGGACTTCTGATATATTACTGGTTATTGGCATAATTATATATTGCCACATTATATAGAATGCTGTTTTTTTTTTTAAAATCAGATATTTCTTTATTTATTTTCATTTTAGGGAACGTACAAACATTAAAAGGAAGAAAAACAGTCCCCCCCCCTCCCATCCCACCCCAGCCAGGACTATACAAAATTTTGGCACATTTAGCATATAACCATTACAGTCTTAGATCGCCACGCAGGGCAATAAACAGGTTAGCTCATAGATGCAATAAGCTGTATACTGTTTGATAATGCATATGCTCAATAAACACTTAAAACATCACTTTTTCTCGCCTATTATCCTAAATTAATTTGTAACAGCCTTTCCCTTAATAACTCTGCTGATACTACTCCCGGTGTATCCAACCATGGGCCCCATAACTTTTCATATTTACCATCTGTCCTCCTTTTTTTGTATTAGAATGCAGTTTAATGACACAAAATATTAAAATAAATAAAAGTTTACTGTGTTCTCCAGTGAGATATGCTTCTGACCGGGGACCTAACTTGAGGGGATGCAGAGGGTTCAAATGGGCCCAAGAGGCTTAGGGGGCCTTAAGGTGTCACTTTCCCATATGAGAAGACTAGCACTATAAACCATACATTACAGTTGGGGGCCTGTCAGCATATAATAAGAAACATTTATAAAACTGCTTGTTTCACATAACTAATCAATAAATGTAACATGTGGCACTCCTAACATTAATACAAAGCTAACCCTAAATAGCTGACACATTGCAAGCTCTAATAGACCCTCCTTATTCTTATACAAAGTCTATGTCATTGACCCTGGAGTTAAAGGAACAGTCAACATTTGGTTATCTAGCTCTGACCTTGTAGGTTCAGCAGGAACACATACCTGTTCATCATCCGCAGATCTCTAAAAAACAAGAACATAGAACATTATTGTCATTATGAAGCTAAATATTCATGTATTGCTGAAAACAATCAAACATTTCAGAGATGATTACGGTATGTAGTTGTTGAACTGTTACTATTACACACATCAAATACAGTGTAATTTCCATAAAGGAAATCTACCATCAAACTCAAGAATGATAAACCAAAGACCCTTACTCATAGATCCAGCTTGTGAAGCTATAGAGAGGCTTTGATAAATAAAAATATTAGCATATTTTTAAAAGTTGATTTTAGAAGGATGGAGGCCGTGGATAACAGGTATAAGAAGATTACCACAGTCACAGTGCTTGGATCTATGTGTAAGTGTCCCTGGTTTATCATGATGGATTTTGATGGTAGATTTCCTTTATGAACATTGTGCTATATTTGATGTGTTCCATAGTCTACAGCTCAATAACTACATAATCATCTCATGGTAGCATCGCCGATGGTAGTCTTTCTTTAAATATATTTTCCAATACATACATATCTAATCTTTCCACAAGATAGGGGATACATGTCTAATTTCTAGGGTCATACTGCTAGATTTGGCTATTCCCATCAGTCCTATAGACTATGAAAGAGGCATTAGCACAGATGCACGTTGACTACTCAATTAATCCTAATTGGGGGAATTTATCAGTATTTTCATCTAATTGGCTGGTGTCCTTTTTTGCATCCAATTTATCATACAAATTGCGGTTAAATTATGCCTAAAAAGTTGCATATCCTGAGTGTGAATTCAGACTGCTCCTTCAAAATATCACAGAAAAACCAGAAAATGTGCGAAATCATGTGCTAAACCACCCATCAATGTGAAATTACAGTTTTTATTGTGACATTTCAGTGATTTCACAAATTAGTCCTGGCATGTTTGAGTTTGCTTCGCTCAAATGTTGCATGAAAACCCTACAGTGACACTCATACACTGATACATCCCCACCCAATATCTTCTCCTCTGACCGAGAAATACAAGGTTCATGCAATGCACATAATTTCACTGTAAATTTCTCCCTTGAATTTTTTTCAGTTCTAACTAACAGATATCAGGCTGAAATCTTAGTCTGATCCTAGCCATTGATTACATACACAAAAACTATATCAAAATTCACAATAGACTTTGCTTCCTACTCTACCACATGTAACATGCCATCATATTAAAGTTATTATTACTGTACTATATCTGAATATCATTTGTTTTTTTTATGATAAATGACATTATAAAAGGTGCTTGCAGCCATCACTAGAGGGTGCTAACTGTACATAGATTTACATCACTAGCAATAAATTGAATGTATCTGTAACCCAAACTCTAACAGTCCAATGTCCTCATCTGCCTTTGGAAAAAATAATAATTTTAGTCATTGGCAAAGATCAGCCACTATTTATTTACTTGGCCTGAATATTGGCAAGTTGATGTTTTGCTGTGTGACTTAAAATATTGTGCAATGTTGTGGAAAATAGGAACATATTGTCAGTCAGTCAAGTTATTGTTTATTCAGATAAACTATTCAGATAAACTATATGTTTACAAATTTACATTAAAACCTCAGAACAGATAACCTGTCCATCTATGCTATTGATGCTCAGTGGAAGAAAAATAACTGGGACAATTCTTTTACATTTTTTATGTTGACAATTATTGCATTTATTGGTCGTTTGATAATTAGTGATAGATCATTATAATACACAGTTTATACAATTAAAAAATCAATTGTTTGTATGACCTTTAGTGATACACTGGACTGTGTACTCTGATGTATGAGTACAAGCCCCTCACTTTGTGACCTTGTGCAAGCTGCTTTATCTACATGGCAAACAGAAACCAGAACATAATATATAAAACTAGTTCCAAAACATCTCCCTTCCCTTGTAGTACATGCAAGTCTGATCCAGTATTAGTAGTATATATTTTAATGGACAGGGAGAAAATATGAGAAAGTAACATTTGGTGTTGATACATTTGTAATGTTCTTGTTTATTATGTCCATACCGTAAATCTTTCATGATTAATTCCAAGCTCTGGAAGGAGGTCACCAAGATCCTGAAAAATAAAATGTATCATTTAAAGCTCCTTCCCTCTTGTATGTATGGAACTCTTTATAAGACATGTGTGGTTACATACACTGTACATGTAACATACTCCTCACTATAGATTACACTCACCAATTTACACAATACATGAGTGCACTTGTTCTGCCCACTTAATATACCACAAAACCCATATGCTTCATATAGATTTTTTAACCTAAGACTATATGCACTTCAAATCCAAACAAGGTTGTGATTTTTAATAAAAATCTTCCAAATTAATGCTCTCCAACCAGTAGCATGAGTGGCTTACTAATTGGTGATGAGACATTGCATAGTGTTACATGGCATTAGTATCATAATCACATTCTTAGCGCTAACATTCTCATTAAAGGATTCTTGAAAGATTTTGGTATTAATATAAAATGTTCCACACCGAAAATCCCATTGTATATGGGCATTGCCAGGGAATTGCACATCAACTTTCAATCACTTGCATGCCCCATATTCTCTCACATTGCTGCTATACAGTAGACAGTTCTGCTTCTGGCATCCTCCATTAGAATGGATCTGATTAAACACTGATCACTAATTGTATACTGATGACCTTTTCTGTTGATAGGCAATCAGAATATATATATTAGTATATTCCCCATTTCATATACAGACAGTCCCCAGGTTACGTACAAAATAGGTTCTGTAGGTTTGTTCTTAGGTTGTCGGAACAGGTGTACAGTATTTGGTAAGTGTAGCTCCAGCCAACTTATTTATAAGCCACATTGGATTTTGGTTTGACAAGGGAACAATGATTAACATTAAAGCTTCATTGCAGAACTTAGGCAGCTAACCATTGCAGCCTGAGACATCCCCTTGTAACTAGGGGGCGTCTGTAAATCGGGTGTTCAGTCAGGGACTGCCGGTACTTGCTAAGATGTTCTATTTACAAGCCAAAGGTGAAGAATAAAAACTTCTTGGTTTGGTATTTTCATGCTTACACCCAGGGTGCAGGTATGAAAATGGAAAGGGTGCATTATAACTTTAGCTTGAAGGTCCCAGCATTCATATTCTCCATCAATTCAGGGTAACATGCATCTTGGGCCAAGATAAATGTGTCTTCTAATGGAGGGCAATCAGTAAGATATTACATGTGTATGGCTAGTTGATGGCTTTAAAATAATCCATCAGGTGATGTGATGCAGATCACAATACATTGCGAGAAATAAAGGATCAGGTCCCATTCAGGTTGAAAAATAATTTTCTCAATTTTGAAGTAGAAAATTACCCATTTTCTTGTAATAATGGTTTGGGAGGGAGTGAATACTGCAGATTTTAGTGCTGCTGTATCCTTCACTTTCATTGTTAGCTAGAGTTACATTCCACATCAATGCCATTCAGTGTTGTGGAAAAGCTGGATGAACACCTAAAGCAATTAACCATGAGTGGTGTCTATGTAACTTATCTTACACAGATAGGAGACCACAATAACCTAAGAACAGCTGAATAAAAATATTTAAAACCAATTGTCTTTCTTATTCCAGGGGCACATGAAGACTATAATAAGACTATAAGACTGTAATAATAGTCAAGTAGATTTACACTGATAAAATTACAGTAAATATAACTTGTATAAAATACTTACAGCAGAATCAGGAAACTCCTCTATGAAAAGGTCAAATCCTCTTAATTCAGCAGATAATAGTAGTAACAGCAGACACGATATTCGCTTCATGATTTCTGGTTTGTAGCCAGAGAAAATCTCTGGCCCCCACTCGGTCTTTAAATGAGGTGGAACCCTCTTTACTGATGAGTTTATAACTTCTCTTTCTTAAAAAATCTAAAATAATAAACTTTGTTCTGACCCAATGCAAATATTTGCCATGTGGGACAAGTCACAGGTAGGACAGGGACTGAGAGGTTGTGCAAACATACAGTTTTCATGTTATCATCTGCCGATAACCGTGAAGCTCCAGCTAGGATGGATGTGGTCTTTCTGTCTTTCCCTTTTACTTTGAAGTTGATTTTTTTTGTTCTTTGTTTGAGATAGAATGTCAAAAATATACCAGGAATACACTTGAAGGGACAAGTCAAGCCCAGAGGCCAAATAAAATACTCACAAAAGATTAATAAGGTTAAAGAGAAATAAAATCCAATAATTCAAAATAATTCAAAAATATTTTCTATTTTGCAACATAGTTTTAATTATATAAACAAGTTATACATTCTTCATAGATTATTTATAGATTGTATTACTAGTTTTGTGCAGAAATAATATACCAAACTTTATATTAAGCTCAGGGCCGGTTCTAGACAAAGTGGGGCCCCAAAATAAAACTATTTTATGACCAGTCACAGTCAGTAAGAGGCTCCCTTTAATATGGTAAAACAAACTGTAATATGGGAGAATTTTATAGGAGAAAGATGATAGGGAGATTGTTTCTAAGTGTTAGGAAAATTGAGATATTAACTGTTAAACTGCCGTTGGGAATCATTTTTATATATAAAAATTGCACCTGATATTCTCACTTTAAACCTGAATATCTTTGGATTCATGGCACCTAGAAACAAAATTCAAGATTCATTTGAAAGAATCTGCCCTGATTAAGCTTTTTATATAATGCTAGGTTCATCAGAGGATCAGAACAATGAGTATTATATTTTACCTGATATTCCCAATTAATAAACATTATACTATTTTACTACTGCAGGATTGCCATAATATTATGACCACTGGAGGAGAAATCATTGCTTTCCCTGCATATGAAAAGTCCTAGGTTTTCTAAAGCTTTTTTGCACATGGCTACAATGTTTAAGCCAATTGGGAAGTGTGGTTACTACTCAGAGGGGCACATTTATTAAAAACAGTGCCAACTACACTTTGCCTCTGTATTGTGTTGGGTGAACCAGTTTCAGGATTTCTGGCGCACATTCTTAAAGGGGTTTTAAAAAATACTGAGGGCAGTGCTGGGGCGGGCTATTTAAACATAGTAAACATGTACTTACCTCGTCCGGTGCTGCCGATGTCCCGCGCCGCGGCCGGTCTTCTCTGTGCGCCGGTTTCATTACAAGGGCGCACAGGGAGCTCCCTGTGCGCGGCTTCTGTGCCACTGTAAACAAATAGGGGCACGGATCAAACGGGCCGCGGCGCGGGACATCGGCGGCGCCAATGTCGGTAAGTACATGTTTATTATTTTTAAATAGCCCTCCCCAGCCTGGCCCTCACTAGTTTTTAAAACCCGGATAACCCCTTTAATGAATCTAGCGCTTCCTGCAATGCCTCAACAGATTGCACCAACAATATTTTGGTGCACCTTAACATGGGCCATACAACACATTTCTGTCGGACTCTGCATGATAAATGTGTCGCACTGTCCTACACAGTTGCGTCCGGTATAGTGCAACCGCGACACAAAAGAGCTGCGTGCGACACATATGTGGCGCAGACATTTCTGAAATACACGAGCAAGCAGTATGCACATAAAAGTGCAAAGTCCGCCAGAAAACTTGCGCAGTGGCTTTAGTAAATCTGGCCCAATGGGTAGTCCGAAGTGATTCTGTGGTCTGAAGTGCCCACCCATCAATAGAAGATTGCATATTGTTGGAAAATACTTGTGATTTCCAACTTGTGATGGGTCTTTTTCTCAAAAAGATTTGAAACAGCATTTTCTATCGCACAGCTTATAACCAAAGGATTTCTAGGGTTTAAAGCCACACCAGGATCAGACAATTTTGGGCCGCATTTTTCTATGCTGCATGAAAAAAAGATGTTTGTTTATGTCTCATCAGCTTTGTTGCTATTGTTGACAATTTTGCGCTGGCTAACGCATGTTGATCCCAGCTGGTGCGTCTAAGGCCAAGTTCATCTCATCTCATTTTGTTCCTCCATTGTAAGAATTCATTGGGCAGATTCCTGATGTGTCTTTACAACAGAGGGCTAGGATGTATCACACTCTATGCACATACAGTGGGATATATCATCATCTTTCTCTCCTCCCTCTGAAAGTAAGAGGAAGAGTGAACATCAGCAGCAGCCAGTGATTGGCTGCTCCTGATGTTCTGGGTGTTTCCCCAGTGATGTTATTGTCATTATATGTACAGTTCCTTAATTGGGTATCCCCCTTAGCATATGCTTAGTGGAGGCCGGGGATGGATGTCATACAGTACCATCTGTTTGTAAATTTGGAACATTTGACCACCCTTGTGATGACCCCTTTTCAGGACTAGGCAAGCACAGACAAAAATAACACTTTCCGTGCAAAACTTATTGCACAAATGGAGTGGAAAGAGATGCAAATAGGGGTTTTGCAATTCGTTATACACCAAAAAGACATAAATGGCCCCAATGAGTTTATCAGCATCATAAACCATTGTGTATAGGGCAACTTATATCTGCTGACAGGTTTAGTTTGTATCATCTCTGCAAAGTGCATCAGATCATGTAATGTGAATGTAATAACTGACTAACAGCTCAGTTACAAAATTTTCCTAGCCCAAGGCCTTTACATGGTTAATACATTAAGATAAGATTCTTTACCACTGTCTGTGAACACAATAAATGTAAAATGTGCCAAAAATTTTATTATATTTTTTTGTCCTTTTGACAAGTTAAATCTCTTCTGGAAATCATGGTAAATTTGTCAATGAACATTTTTTTCTCATATCTGTAAATGGTTTAATGAATTACCTGCTTACTGTATATAATCCAAAAAAAGAAAAAAGACAGCAACCAATCTATTTACCAAAAGCTGTTTGCTTGATGCACGCAGCCCAGGGTCCTAGTGTGCAGGATCCATAGTGCAAGACAAAAAAAGGAGAGAAGGCCACAGCATTTAAAAGAGTTTAAGACTGAACCATGTCAAGTCAGGTTCAAAAAAGGTTTTATTATCATAGTTTCATAGTTTATATGGTTGAAAAAAGACACTTGTCCATCAAGTTCAACCAAGGAAGGGAAGGGATTGGATGAGGAAGGGATTTACGGGAAACAATTCTATAAAACATAACCATCAATGTTATTTAGGTTTAAAAAGGCATCTAGACCCTTCTTGAAGCTCTCTGCTGTCCCTGCTGTGACCAGCGCCTGATGCAGCGTATTTCCACCGGAGGGACCGTTCTCATGTAAAAAGCCTGCGCCCCTCCGGCGATAACCTTGAATTTCCTAGAAAACCGAGCAGTGCCTCCCCTCGTCTTTTGATTTGATTTAAATCTGGAAACCCTACCACCATTTTTTTGTATGGCCCTTCAATATATTATATAAATTATCTGTCCCCTCGTAGTCATCCCTTTTCCAGACTAAATAAATCTAGTTGTTTTTAATCTTTCCTCATAACTGAAAGACCCCTCCATACCCCCCGTAATCAGTTTGGTTGCTCTACTTTGAAACCCCCTCTCCTCTCCAGGGCATCCTTTATTTATGGCCGTCCCAGACCTGGACAGCATATTCCAGGTGTGGCTGACCATGCCTTGTACAGTGGGTAATATTACATCCCTATACTGATATCCTTCCCCTTTTGATACTGACAAATCCTACTACCTTTATGAGGCAGCTGCTTGACATTTCATGCTGTTACTGCAATTTTGTGATCTACTCTACCCCTCCCCCGGTCCTTCTCAACAATGAGTTTATCACATCATTAAACCATTGTTGTATATGGAAACTTATGTCTCTGACAGTTTTAGGTTTGTATCATCCTGCTCAAATGTCATCAGATCATGTACTGTGGAATTAATAAACCTGACTATACAGCTCAGTTACAAAATTTCCTTCAGCCCAAGCCTTATAACATCGGTTAATACATTAATTAAGATTCTTTACCACTGTCCTGTGAACCACATATGTTACAATGTGCCAAAAATTTTTATTTTGTTGTTGTCGGCGTTTGTGGGCAAGATTAAATCTCTTCTTGGAAATCATCGGTAAATTTTGTCAATGACTGGTTTTTCTCATGATCTGTAAATGGTGTGAGAATGATTCCTTGCTTCTTAGCGTGTTATATACCAAAAAAAGAAAAAGACACGCAAACCAATCGTATTTACCAAAAGCTGTTTGCTTGAATGCCAACTCAGCCAGGTTCCTAGTGTGCGGAGTCATAGTGCAAGACCAAAAAAGGAGAGAAGGCCACACATTTAAAAGAGTTTAAGACTGGAACCGGGCATGGTGCGAGTCTGGGGTGTTGCAAAAAAGGTTTTTATGATCATAGTTTCTAGTTATTGGATGTTGAAAAAGAACCACTTGTCCATCAGGTTCACACCAAGAACCGCCAGGATTGATGAGGAAGGGATTGACTTACGGGTAAACAATTCTATAAAACACTAACCATCATGTTCTTATGTAGGGTTTAAAAAGGCCGCTAAGACCCTCTTGAGAGCTCTCTGCTGTCCCTGTCCTGTGACCAGCTTGAATGCAGGCTATTCCACGAATGATGACCGTTCTCATAGTAAAAAAGCCCTGTCCCTCCGGCGATTAAAAGCCTCTGATTTCTCTAAAACGGAGAAGCGCCCCCCCCTGCGTCTTTATTGATTTAGACTGAACAACACCTCCACCCATACGTTTTTTGGTATGGACCCATTCATATATTTAGTATAATTAATCATGTCCCCTTCGTAGAGTCATCTCTTCTTTCCAGCCTAAATTAAATCTTATTGTTTAATCTTTCTCATACCTAAGACCCTCCATAACCCTTATCCTATTTTGTGGCTCTACGTGAACCCTCTCCAGCTCAGGGCATCCTTTGTTATGGTCCGGTGCCCAGAACGGACACATGATTCAGGTGTGGCTGAAACCATTCCTTGTCAGTGTAATATTACAGTCCCTATCCGTGGAGTCCATTCCACTTTGTGATACAGACAAAGTCCTAACTACGCGATTTAGCAGGCCTCTTGCATGCATGCTGTGTACTCAATTTGTGATCTACTAGTACCCCCCCCCCCAGTCCCTTTCCTCTCACATGAGTTTATCAGACAGCATACACCTTTTGTATAGGGACCTTATTATCTGCTGACAGGTTAGTTTGTAGCATCTCATGCAAGTGCATCAAAATCATTTAATGTAATTGTATAATAACTGACTAACAGCTCATTACAAATTTTCCTAGCCCCAGGCCGTTACTGGTTTATACATTAAGATAGATTTCTTACCACTGTCGTGAACACAATAAAGTAATGTGCCAAAAATTTTACTAATTTTTTTGTGGTCCTGTTTACAAGTTAAATCTCTTCTGTATTTCCTGTAAAATCATGGGACATGTGTCACTGAACATTTTTGTTTCTCTCTATCTGTAAATGGTTTAATATGAAGTACCTGCTGACTTGGTATATACATTCCAAATAAGAAAAAAGACTGCAACAACAAACCATCTATTTTACCCAAGCTGTTTGCTTGATGCACGCAGCCCAGGGTCCTATTGTCAGATCCTATGCAAAGACAAAAAAAGAGGAAAGAGGGCTCACAAGACACGCCTTTAAAAGGAGTTTAAGAAGGCCTGAACCAGGTGCAGTCCGGTTCAAAAAAGGTTTTTATTATCATAGTTTCATAGTTGATATGGTTTTAAAAAAGACACTTGTTCCATCAAGTCACCAGAATGGAAGGACTTTGTGAGGAAAGGGATGTAGACGGGAAGCAACTTTCGTAATAAAACATCCATCATGTTTATTTAGAGGTTTAAAAAGGCCTATAATTCACTTTAGACCTCTTCTTGAAAGCTCGTCTCTGTTTGTCCTGCTTGCCCACAGGCCTGAGGGAGGCAGCTATTCCACTGATTGGAACCGGTCTCATAGTAAAAAGCCCTCTGTCGCCTACGGCGATTAAACCTCCGTGATGTTCTCTCAAACGAGACAGTGGCCAAGTCCCCCTCTTCTCTACAACGAGAGACGTGCCAGTTGCCCCTAAGCGTGCCAACAGTGCCACGTCTGCCCAGTGCCACGAAGTCGTGCCCCGCCAAGTGCCGTGCACCAGTGCCAGCCGCCCGCCTCCCGTGCCAAAGTGGGCCCCCTCGTCTTTGATTGTATTTTAATCCTCCTCTGAAACCCACTTAACCTACCATATTGTGTAGGACCTTTCAATATTTATATAATTAATCGTCCCCCTCGTATCCATCATCCATCATCTTTTCCAGACTAAATATATCTAGTAGATGTTTTATTAATAAGCTTTCCTTCCTCATACCTAAGACCCCTCCTACCCCTATATCTTTTGTTTGTGGCCTCTAACTCCTTGAACCCTCTACCCTCACAGCTCCAAGGGGCACTCCTTTTTTGGTCCGGTGCCCGAAAACTGGACAGCATATCCAGGTGTGTCTGAACCAGGATGCCATTTACAGGTGGTAATCATTACATAACATCCCTATCCTGGAGTCCCTTCCACTTTTGATACATGACAAGATCCTACTAGCCTTTAGAGCATCTGTCTGACAGTTGCCAATGCTGTTACCTTGCAATTTGTGATCTAACTATTAACATACCCCCAGGTCTAGTACCCTACCTCCCCCCGCTACTATACCCCCTCCCCCCCCAGTACCAACTCAGTACCTACAGCACCTACTATGACCACGAGCCCCATTACCCACCCCCCACCTAACCCATCCCCTCCTCCCCCATTTCCTTCTCAACAATGATTCTTATTCACATCATAAACCAGTGTGTATATAGGGGAACCTTATATCTGCTTCTTTATATCTGCGACAGTATTAACTTTGGTATCCTTCTCATCCTGCACAGTGCAATCAATCATGTAATGGGAATGATATACACTAACTACACTCGTTACACAATTTCCTAGCCCAAGGCCTTTACTGGGTTAATACATTAAGATGAGATTCTTTACCCACTGTCTGTGCACACACAAGTAAATCTAGTAATGTGCCAAATCTTTTATTTATATTTGTTTTTGTTCGCTTTTGACAAGTTAAATCTCTTCTGGAAAATCATGGTTAAATTTGTCAGTCATGAACATATTTTTTTCTCATATCTGTATGGTTTTAAGTGATTAACACTGCTTACTGTCACATATAATCCAAAAAAAGAAAAAAGATCCCGCAACACAACATATCTGTTTTAACCAAGAAGCTTATTTGTCTTGATGCACCGCAGCCCATTGAGTCCCTATGTGCTCAGGACATAGTGCGCAAGACAAGAAAAAGGAGAGAAGGCCCACACAGCTTTAAAGAGCGTTTAAGGACTGAACCATGTAGTCAGGTTCAAAAAGGTTTATTATTAGTTTCCAAGTGTATATGCGTAATGAAAAAGACACTGGTCCATCAAGTTCAACACGGAAGGGAAGGAATGGATGGGAAGGGATTTACGGGAAACATTCTATTTAAAACATAAACCATCAAGTTTAGTTAGGTTTACATATAAGAAGGCATCAGACCCTTCTTGAATCTCTTGCTTGTCCCTGCTGTGGCACCAGCGCTGAGGCGAGTGCATTCCCCGAATTGGAACCGTTCTCATAGTAAAAAAGCTCCTGTCGCACTCCGGCGGATTAAACCTTGATTTTCCTCAACAGGAGACAAAGTGGCCCACCGTCTTTTTGAATTTGATTTTAATCTGAAACAAGACTTTACCCCCCCCACCAACACATATTTTTGTATGGACCATTCATATATTTATTAGTAAATTAATCAAGTGTCCCTCGTAGTCATCTCTTTTTTCACCAGACTAATAAATGCTACGTTGTTTTTAATCTTTCTCATAGACTATAGAGCCCTCGCATACCCTTTATCATTTTTGTAGGCTCTACTTGGAACCCTCTCCAGCTCCAGGCAAGTCCTTTTTTATGGTCAATGCGGTGCCAAGACCTGGACAGCATCATGCCAGGAGTGTGACTGAAACCAATTGGGCCTTGTACGCTAGGTAATATTAACCTCCCTATCCTGAGTAGCGCATTCACATTTGTGATACATGACAAGATCCTCTAGCGTTTAGAGGCAGAGTGATTTGACATTGCATGCTGATGTTACTCAATTTGTGGATCTTCCTGAGTACCCCCCCATCCTTCTACAGATGGAGTTGGATCCTATCTATAAACATTGTGTATAGGGAGCAACTTATATCTGCTGACAGGTTATGGTTTATCATCTCTGCCAAGTGCAAATCAGAATCATGTAATGTGGCATGTATAACTTGCCTAATCAACACTCGTTACACAAATTGTCCTAGCCCAAGGCCGTTTACATGGTTAATACACTAAAGGAATCAAGCATTCTTCCACTGTGCTGTGAAACCAATAAAGGTAATATGCCTGCCAAAATTTTATATATTTTTTTGTCTCCTTTGAAAGTTAAATCTCTTCTGGAAATCATGGTAAATTGTCAATGAACATTTTTTTATCGTCATTCGATGTAAATGAGTTTATGAATACTGCTTACTGTACGATCATCAAAATCAAAAAAAAAAAAGACAGCACGCAAAACCTCTCTAGTATTACCAAAAGCTGCTTTTGCCTTTGATGTGCCAGCAGCCCAGGGGTCCTAGGAGTTGCAGTATCCATAGGCAAGAACAAAAAAAGGAGGAAGACATAAGGCTACAAGCATTTTTTAAACGAGTTTAAGACTAACCATGTTCAATCAGGTTCAAAACGGCTTTATTTAGCATAGTTCATAGTTTATATGTATATGGAAAAAGACATCGTCTGTCCAAGTCAACAAAGGACTGGGAAGGATTTGGAATTGGTAGGGATTTACGGAGAAAACAATTCTATAAGATAACCATAGCCACAAATGTATGTTGTAGTTAATAAAGGCTACTGACACCCTATGCTGAGCTCTCTGCTGTGTCCCTGTCGGTGACCCAAGAGGCCTGGAGGCAAAGCTATTTCCACATGATGAGACCGTTCCATTAGTAAAAAGCGCCTGTCGCACTCCGGACGATTAATAACCTTGATTTTCTCTTAACACGGACGCGACAGTGCCCCACCGTCTTTTGATTGAATTTAATCTGAAAAACAACTTAACCACCATAGATTTTTTGTATGGACCATCATATATTTATTAAATATAATTCATGTCCCCTCGTATAGTCTCTCTTCCACAGACATAAATATCTAGTTGTTTAATCTTTCCTCATAACTAGAAGACCCTCCATTACCCCTGATCATTTGTGGCTCTACGTGAACCCTCTCATGCTGCCAGGCACACCTTTTTATGTGTCACGGTGCCGTCAAAGCTGAAGCAGCATCTTTCCGTGTGGCTCTGAACCCAATGCTTGTACAGTGGTAATATCTACACCCGTTATAGCTGAAGAGCCATTCCACTTTTGATCTGCAAGATCCTGACTAGCTTTATAGGCAGCTGCTTGACATTGCATTCTGTTCTCATTTGTGATCTACTAGTACCCCCAGGTCCTTCTCAACAAGGGACTCTCCCAGATTTACTCCCCCCAAGTACATATTTTGCCTTTGGATTATTGGCCCCCAGGTGCATCAAAGAAACAGAATTAGATGAAAGTAAAATTAGCATGTTTAAGACACATACAATAAATGAGAAGAAGCAAAGAATTGCAGATTACACATCACTCATGTGAAAATGAAGTGTATAAGTAAAACAGCGTAAGACAGTAACCGCTTTATATGGCATGTAATACGTCTCTAACCCACCCACCACCGGAGTTTGAACAGTCCCATAAAAACAAGCCATGTCAATTTATAACTGCTGCAGTTACCAGAATTCTCTATTTTGGAGATTCCATGAAAGAATTTAGATAAATTGCCTGATATTTACTCATGGCCAATCTGCAGTGGACCCAGCCTAAGGCCTCTTTCACACTTGCGTTGCAGATCATGTTAGAGTCTGATCAGGGTGCGATCAGGGTTTGGTCAGTGAGAAACTGACATTTTTCATCAGACCTCAATCAGTTTTCAGTCAGATGTTTTCAGTGTCTCAGTTATTCACACACTTTATTTGTGTTTTCAATGTATTTTCAATTTTTTTTTTCTATGGCAATTGATCAGTGAAAAACGCATTGCACTTGTATGTGTCTCAGCAGACAGGAAGTACCTCCCTCTTATTTCTGTATGATGCAAGGACTCCCGTGCAGTCCATTAGATCAGACAAGCATACTGGCCCCTTTCCAGAAGCTTCACACATTTTTGTGTTCTGCCATCTTTAAGCTGGTATTTGAAAGCCAAAACCAGGAGTGGGCTCAAACAATGAAGAAATAAAGAGCTTTCCATTATATATTTTCTCTTTATTTCTATTTTTCGCATTAAACTCAAAAACATGCAAAATGTGGATAAAATACTGACGCACTGGCCCACATTTATTAAAGTGTTTGCGCCAGTTTTCTGCAAACTAGAGGGTTCAAGGTGCACCAGATACATGAATTGTGTCCCACGTTCTTCATGAATCTGGTGCCCCTTTCTGTTCCTGCTGTATTGTGGTGCAGACAGAATTTTGGTGCACATGGGACAGAGTTGTGGTGCAATCTCAGACTAAGTGATAACAGGGCCCTTTAGGGGCACATTTTTTATGTCTTGGCAGACACAGTGCCGCTGCAACACAAAACTGGCGCAGACAATTTATAGACCTGTGTGCAAGCATCTTTCTAGACATAAAACTGAAACTAACACTTTAAAAAATGTGGGCAAATGTGTATCAAAAGAAGCATTTTAGTGCTTAGTCGGACATGCGCCATAATTGTATCTGTACCACAATTCTACAGCATGAACAAAGTGCACCAAAAAAATGGTGCACACTTCCAGAGCACTGCAGGGGAGTCAGATTCATGAAGACCGTGCACCACAATTCATGAATCAGGTGCACCCTGCACACTTCGCAGACAACCTGTACATAGTGCAGTTTGCACTGTTTTGATAAATGTGGACCGCTGTGTAAAAGTGGTCCAGCATGACAAAATATAGAATAAGTGTGTGTGATGTTCTTCACATCTAAAGCATACAGCGTGATGAGTAAAAAATTTGCATGAGAAACAGCATCCATCACATTTCTTCCAGAAAGAAAGCCATTTCCTGAAAGGCCTACCACTAGGTGGCATCCTAAACCAATACATACCTACTGTAGCTAAACTGCTGAGACTTCTGATCACAGAAGATATCCTTTTCACTGTTAAAATCACACCTTATGTTAGCTAATGAACAATTACAAAATGTCTGCAATTACTTGCATCTGAATGGAAATAATTCATTTGCATTTAATTCATTGAACAGAACAGTTGCAGAAAATTCAACAGAAATCTCCCAATGCTTGAATTCACCTGATAGAGGAAGAGTAAGACTCAGCCAAGTACCATTGTATATCAGTAATAGGAAGCATCTGATAGCGGCTTTGTTCTATTGTAAAAATATCCTTTGTGTACAAAATACAGTAAAAAGGATTGGATTTGGTTACAGTCAAACAAAAACATGCACAGCCATCCAGCATGGAACAAAACCATGGTTTAGGTCAACTCAACAGTCAATCAGTTATTTGGAAGAAAGATATATTACACTTAGATCCGGACGATAAACCATTATATAATGGACATTACCTTTGTGTATCAGTTCATTAAAATGCACTCATCCTTTTATCCGTAAGAGAATTGATATGTTATTGACCCTGGACGTTTTAAAGAAATATTGTGATAAATAGCCGATTTTTTATTTTGAACAATGCAGCAGGTGCTCCTTTCTTTCCTAACAATCTGCCACCACTATGTCCTTTGTGGTGTCTTATATTTAACTGTTATGTTGAAATGGGTTTTCCCACGAATGATAAGTTGCTGAACGGGGTGGGGGGTCCTCAGTGATGGGACCCCAACAAATCATGAGAATGGGGGTCTTATGCACCCCTGTCGCACCCCTTGTCAGCTCCCCGAGATGCGTGGGATGCCGTCCATCTATATGGAGCTGACAGAGATTGCCAAATATGGTGCTCAGAAATCTCCATCTGCTCCATAGAGATGAATGAGGCAGCCTGTACATGCGCGGTCATCTCAGGGAGGTGACCAGGGGTGCGTTGGGGGTACAACTTTTTCAGCAAGTTAGGTCCTATCCTGTGGATTTGACCTACCTTGCCTTGTGGGAAAACCCCTTTAACTTCACATTTACCTGCAGTGGCTAAGTGGAGTAGGGACCAAGCCAATGACCCACATTTATTAAAAACAGTGCAAACCCCACTAGGTGCAGTTTGCCTCTGAAGTGTGCAGGGTGCACCATTTTCATGAATTGTAGACACTTTATAAATACATATGTGCGCAGTTTGCACTGAAAAGAATGTGCAAAGTCAGTCAAATAATGGTGCAGGTGCTTTAATAAATGTGGGCCCATGTCGTTATAAACTGCAGCCTCCAAGTCTACCAGATCAGGTCTTAGCTTCCTAGAATGTGTATGACAAAAACTGAGGAGATTTCAATACGATATTCAAATACATCCCAAAGGGCCCCAAACTTCTTATAAAGCCCAGGACCCAAGCCCTTATTCCACATCCTTTTTGCCATGGTTTAGGTGGCAGAATCACAGCTAAAACCATAGCAGATGGCTTTACACAAATAATTAGTTCATGACGCTCATTCTGGTGCCTCAACATTCAATTTTTAACAAACATTTTCTGGAAGGAAAAGAGAAAGCTTTGCCTCCTGTGCCACATTTTCAAGGTTGCTCCCTATTAGTCAGTGTCTAAAAATCCTCATATAAAATTGTCCACTAAACCAATAAATCTCTTACAGAAGGAAGGATACTATACTTCTCCATAGTGCATACATATACATACATGTGTGTATACATATATGTATATATACAGGTGGTCCCCTACTTAAGAACACCTGACTTACAGATGAGCCCTAGTTACAAATGGACCTCTGGATGTTGGTAATTTACTGTTCTTTAGCCTTAGGCTACAATAAACAGCTGTAACAGTTATGAAATGAGTCTTTAATTAAGATTTATTGTTAATCCTGATTCTTATGAAAATTCAAACTTTTTTTAAAATCCAATTGTCACAGAGACCAAAAATATTTTGCCTGGAGCTACAATTATAAAATATACAGTTCCGACTTACATACAAATTCAACTGCATTACAAACCTGCAGAACCTCTCTGAACCTGGGGACTGCCTGTACATAGAGAGAGAAATCAACACACAACCTTAAATTGATGTATTTTAATTTGTTATTTCAAGAAAATGTGTTAAGCTTGCCAAGATTTGATGTCCTAACATGTTAGAGAAAGGTTCGGCGTTTTTCATTTGGAAATAGAAGACAATGCATCAACAAGATACATTTACATAATGAAAGGGAGACACACCTTTCATGATTAATTCTATCCCATAGTAATGTCTGCTGAATTCCAATTACTACTGCTGATTCAGCGTCTACTGTAGAGACCAGTACATGCAAGACCAGGCAATACCCACCATCATTATCATCATCTACTGTATTTATGCGTTCTACAGTCATGGCCATAAGTTTTGAGAATGACACAAATATTATATTTTCACATGATCTGTTGCCCTCTGGTTTTTATGTGTGTTTGTCAGATGTTTTTATCACATACAGAAATACAAGTGCAATCATATTATGAGTAACAACAGCTTTTATTGACAGTTAGAATGAGTTAATGCAGCAAGGCAATATTTGCAGAGTTGACCCTTCTTCTTCAGGACCTCTGCAATTCTCCCTGGCAGCTCTCAATCAACTTCTGGACCAAATCCTGACTGATAGCAGTCCATCCTTGCACAACCAATGCTTGCATTTTGTCACAATATGTTGGTTTTTGTTTGTCCACCCGTCTCTTGATGATTGACCACAAGTTCTCAATGGGATTACGATCTGGGGAGTTTCCAGGCCATGGACCCAAAATCTCTATGTTTTGTTCCCTGAGCCATTTAGTTATCACCTTTGCTTTATGGCAAGGTGCTCCATCATGTAAAGTAGCAGAAGGACTGTGAAAAATGCATTTATATTCAAGGATGGTAGCTGCATATTGTTCACGTTGGTGTGCTGGTTTGAGAGATCTCTTAACTGAACACAGCACAGTATCCTGTCAAGTAAATGCTGTAGTATTCAAACAGAAGCCCTCTATGACAGGGGGGAGGGACTGTGCAGCTCTTATACATCCATGCACCTGAGTGCTCCATTTCCAGCCCCAAGAAATAAAACTTTTTTTTTACACTCCTGCTGCTACTAAGAATTTATGATTACGGTATATGGATTGCTAGGGACGATACCTAACACTGTATCCCAGTCTTGTATAGTCAGAATTGCTGAGAGATTAATTTCTAAAATTGTTGTGTAACGGCAAGAATAAGGCTAAACTACAAGAAAATTCTAAATCCCTTAATGCATCAGCAGCCCTCTCTGGTAATCCTAGAGTTTTTACTTTGCAGCAATGATGTGTCCATCTACACATTTGAGTGGTGAAGCAAGTTATTGGCCTCAGCAGTAAATTACTGAGGCCAGTGATTAGTTGTTGTGGTCACATTGGTAAAGAGACACATCATTGATGGATCATAGGATGCAAAGACAAAATTAACCTGCTGGAGCTTGTGTGATTATTTCTCCTGTGATCACCAGAGTTCTGCTATGAGTGGTGTAACAACCGGAGTGCCCACAGAAATGGCCCTGAGTGCCACCTCTGGCACCCGTGCCATAGGTTCGCCACCACTGCTCTATAGAATGAGTGAGATAGGAGGTAGCAGTCCATCAATATATAACAATCAAGCACCTTCTGTCATAGTGTGTACACTGGTCTAGTTCACGGGCTCCCATTAACCGTGGTCAGCAATCCATTCAAATAATACTAAGACCAACTGTGCAATCCAAACACTTTCTTTATATTAATCTTGGATGACAATGGACATAAATGGCATATATATACATCACCAATTCCTGGCTCAATATGCTTAAGTCCACGTTTAAAAGTCCACACTATGGAATCCTGGCTCCACTGAGACGCCGAACGCCCGGTGTGTCCTGTGATGTTTCGGAGGTAATCCCTCCTTCCTCAGACCAGGGGACAATACAGTGAACTAGGAGACCACTGATTGGATGAAGAGAGTCCGATGATCCCCTTGAACTTCTTGCTGGACCCAGGCCCAAAAACTGGAAGTACCAGAGTGGGAATCAAATATTATTGGATATCTGTTAATGAATGCTTATAAAATAAGATAATGAATGTTGTGTTTGATTAACAATCCTTAAACCATGTGGGAAGTATTTTCCTCTTTCTGGATAGTATATGCCAATGGTTTCAGTTACTGCATTCCTTTTTCAATATTCTGGTTTCCAATAAGTTGCATATTTGCAAGTCAAAAGTAGAAATGTTTCATTGTAGCCTTTGTCAGTATCATATGCTTTTGTCTAATTTTTTGCGTGAAAATGAACGTGTACATTTTGCAGGCTACAAGCAGAGAAACCACTTCCAGCATCCATAGGCACATTCATGGCATGGTGATGTACGGTGTATGAACCACACTGTGAATGTGCCCACTATACAGCAATGGCGCTGAGAAGTATCCACTTTTTGTGCGGCTAGCTCACATCCACAACACACCAGGACAGGGGCTAGTTTGGTTCTTGAATAACCGTACATAGCAATTTTGAAAAAATGTGTCATACTACTAGTACTACCACTATGGAACAATATCAGTCGTGTGTTCACCGCAGCAGGATTTGTTCCTGCAGTATTATTTTTTTACTTGTTTGCAGCTGATATATTTTAGCATAAGTAAAATCTGCCAATGCTGTTACACCCCACGCCAGGCCACAGGATTTTGATACAGAACGGTATTTGGCTAAATAGAGTGCCCAGTATGGCAGGTGTACATGGCACGGTTCACTGCTACATTACCTACATGTTACTAGGGGCCTTATAAATTCTGAATTCTTTCTGGGGTTGTAAGAGAAGCCTTGGAATAGAGTTTTTCTCTCTCTCTACCACAATAAAATGGCTTCTGCAAAAAACAAAAGCATAAAACCTTATAGAGAGAAATATCTAAATCCTGCTGACACAATCTAAAGTCTGAAAATCTCTTGTCCCAATCCTTATTTCATCAGATGCAGTCTGCGAACATTTGAGCTATGTCTCGACTTTTCTTTATTTGAGATGTTGAGCGTTGAATGACTACAAAGGGTTAAGCAAGAGAAGCAGCCATCAAAATATCTGTGCTGGCAGCCTGACAATCATATGTGGTCAGTTGTACATCACAGAAGTTTGTACCGGTGGCGGGTGCTACCAGATCTCTAGAGGAACAGAGCTGTCACTCACTAGTCCATTTCATGAAGTCATGCCCCATTATACTAGTATATGTTTTTTGACAGTTCTGCATTCATAGATGTTTTACAACAGCTGAGTCTGGACAGTTGCTTTCTGCAGGAGCCTTGTCTCCAGCAATGTAGGTGTGAGCGCTCAAAACTGCAGGCAAGAGACACAAAACCCCCTTAGCCAGTTCTTCACTGCTCTTTTGAGCACATGTGAATCTATAGCATGAGGTAACATGGGATGTGTATATTCTGGCCGTGTGTTCATATACTCTCAATAATATATTATCTCCTCAATCTTTATAAACAAGATAATTATATAATTCATCCTATACAGTACATTCTGCATAACCAAAATACCCCCTTTCAAGCTATATGATAATTGCACCCAGTGGGGCATCATCTCTCCTTTGATGTACTCATGTGGGAGGGCTGAATGTAGAATGTCACCCGTGCCGGTGCCCTCAGCACCCACAGCGATGTCCTTTTCTTTAATTTCGCTCTATAAAGCCTCTCGGTGCCCTTGTTAGCAGTCTACTAGGATTACACACTAATTAATTTGACTCTTCCATTACGAGCGTTAGGGGAGGCCTCCTCACACTTGTACTGTTTTCAGGGCTGTATTAAAGAAGGTGCTGTATGTTTTTACACTGTTATTTATGTAGATACTCAAAACAAACATTACTGTATTATAGACTATAAGGCTAAATTCACATGTTGCTGACTGATCTCAGAATTGCAATGTAGCTTTACACACTCTGATTTCCAAACACTGTATAGATGCTCGAAAGTGAATCATGTAGATAACGGATGTCAATCTGAGATACATAGGGCCACACTTATAGAGTTTTAGTGCTCAAGGTGCAACCATAACCCTCTTATTTACAGCAAATGGCCAACAATTTAAACAGTAACTTATCGATAGCTTTCTTTGACAGCTTTCAATCCAATTGGCATCGTGCAGACACCAATACAGTTGAAAGGAGGAGAAATTGAACAAGAAGAATTGCAGGGCCCAGAGTAGGACCCTGATGATAACCCAACCCTGTCTGCAACACCTTCCTTCTCCCGTGGTCTCAGGCAGCAAAAATTGTGTTGCTTTAGAGCACTGTGCACTTGGATACTTAGAACTAAAGGAAGATACGTTGAGCTGGGTTGACGGATTGGGTGCCGCCATTGAGGGCTCTGAGTGACATAGGGGGTCGAAATTAAAAACTTTCACAAAAGCCACAGGCCAACATTGATATTTATTGAAAAAATGTGTCTAATTGAGGAACTTTTACCTATTCAGAACTTTTCCTTCTTCCTTATCAGTTCTAACAAATAAATAGAATTCTTTGTAGAATGAAAAGTTATACAGTTCCTGTTGAAAATCCTTACAATTTTCCAGATCTTTTTTTGCTGTGATTTTATGCCCGTGGATAAAAACCAGTCCCTGGTCATGCAATATCACGCACACGCCTCATTATAATATACATCTACTGTATGATTACTCTCTGTGATATAACAAGCCTTGCACCTGTGTGACATCACATGACCAGGGACTGGCGTTTATCCACAGGAGGCAAACAATGAAGGTTCCTATACAATGACAGCAAGAGATCTAGAAACTTATTGGAATATTCTGTAGCTTTTCATTACACAAACAGTAATATTGTATGCTGAAATGGGACAATCCCTTTAAATGAGTAGTTTCATGTTCAACAACTAGCTCCGCTGATGCCCTTCCCATGGCGGGGATTAACCAAGAGTTAGGTGCGCATGCGCAGCAATTTTTCATTCAATTCATTCAAGACTGCGGGAGTTTAAAAATAGCTGAGCTTATAGAAAGCCTCACTTTGTATTATGTCTTTTGTTAACAGTCTGTTGTGAAACCAAACCCCTCTGTGTCACTTTTCTGTGTACTTTCCCTGTGTACTTGTCCAATATTTCATATTGTCTTTTTATGTTGTATTCTTTGGTAATGGATACATTTGGTCTGTCTTTTATACATGTCAACATGATTTTCTATGGTTCTATTTTTATGGTTTTGAATAATGTTGACTTTCTACTTCCAAATCCGGGTAAAATTGGCAGATTCTGCATCCTGTATGCACATTTCTAGTTAGCATATGTTTGTATAGGATATCCTTTCTATATATTATGGTAAGATGTTTATGCTTTC
The DNA here is from genome assembly GCA_019512145.1 of Engystomops pustulosus. Lineage (NCBI taxonomy): Eukaryota > Metazoa > Chordata > Amphibia > Anura > Leptodactylidae > Engystomops > Engystomops pustulosus. The sequence continues at coordinate 89,366,564 of CM033644.1, read as the reverse complement.
CTTTTACCAGTTTTATATTCTGTATCACCTCTGAACTAAAGTCACTGCAGCATGAGAAAAGCTGCATGAAGATGTCAGGCGTACTACAGAAAGCACCTAGTAGCTTGTCACGCAGGGCACAGAGGTCACGCTCTGTGTAATGTCAGTGGGCTGGAGGATGTAGTGAAAGGTCAACATTTTACCCCAGCTAAGGTTCCATGATAGGTGCTCAGATAATAAAGGATGTTTATATGGTAGGCCCAGGGAGAGGAAAGTGAGAGAGATTGCTTTCTCACATTGGGGTGCCCCCACCTTCATTTCCATTAACAGTTCAGCAGGTGTAATATACATTTTTTTGCAAAGGACTCTGAGATTTGGGCTTAGTCAGTGGGGATGAGCCCTGCACCACTGGGTGTTGTCACCCCTCACCGGGTCAATTTCACAGGTGCTAATTCATTTTGTCTCTTCTTACCTCCTTATGACATTTCATTTCTTTTTCGTGTGCCTCAAGCCACTTTCTTACCTTCCATAGTGATTGTTCACATACCCTGTATTTCATGTTAATCTATTGACTTACACATATCACATCATAATTGATATCAAAGCAGTTTTTTCCCCTTCATCTGTCTCATTGCGTTCGTTCTGTGTTTTATCCTTCACGTTCCAATAGTGTTCCGGTTTTCTTCTAATGTGCTACCTTTGTCCTTCTTGTAATACAGGTCTCAACCTTGAAGAGCAAACTGAAGAAGCAGTCGACATCCACCGGAGATGGAGTGTCACGCGCCTTCCTCAGAGCCCAGGCTTCACTGTTTGGTTCATACAGGGATTCTCTCAGATATAAACCTGTAAGCTTTCTCCTACTTCTACATATCTTATCGTTTTCTATCGAAACCTTCCCCGAAAACTGTTTTTATACGCTACATTGGTCCATTGTTCCTACATTTTGCTGACTTATTATGGCGAATCCTAAGGGTGTCATTCAAGTCTCCATCTACAACGTGCCTATAAGCCTGTTTATGAGGGGTACCACCTCCAGCAGGGGAATATAATATAGGCAGTTAGGGTGATAGCTTGTGCCCCAAGATTTCTAGGGGGCCCATGGCCTTTCAAACTGCCCACCAAATTTTTTTACTGAGAAGGACCTTCACACATGAAATCCTCTTACATGAGTTCATGCTCTCAATACACATGTACACAAGCCATTTCAGGACCTTTGAAGCTCAGAGGTCCTGAAAGCGCAGATTGAAAGCAGGCAGAAGGGATGCATCCTTCATTCACCAAGAAGTTTTATTCTAGCACCATATGTAGGAAGTGATTCCAGACTTGTAAGGGCAATCATATTCATAAAGCACTATTACAACCTGTATGTAGAGAACACCGGGGGATATTTATCATGTTATTTGCTCTAGAATTCAGGATTATCTGTTCCAGAAATCTGTCTAAAATGCCATACTCCACATTTTATTAAAGGTTTTACATATTTTTGAGGGCACTTTTCTGACTAGTACAGAAAATGGGGGTGACTTTACACTGACTCATAATTGTGCCAAAATTTAACTGCTGGATCAAAATTTGGAGCAGTAAACTAGACCAACTAATAGTGGAAAGTACAGTCCTGGCCAAAAGTTTTGTGACTGACACAAATATTATATTTTCACGTGATCTGTTGCCCTCTGGTTTTTATGAGTGTTTGTCAGATGTTTTTTATCACTTACAGAAATACAAGTGCAATCATATTATGAGTAACAAAAGCTTTTATTGACGGTTAGAATGAGTTAATGCAGCAAGTCAATATTTGCAGTTTTGACCCTTCTTCTTCAGGACCGCTGCAATTCTCCCTGGCAGCTCTCAATCAACTTCTGGACCAAATCCTGACTGATAGCAGTCCATTCCTGCACAATCAATGCTTGCATTTTGTCACAATTTGTTGGTTTTTGTTTGTCCAGCCATTTCTTGATGATTGACCAAAAGTTCTCAATGGGATTTGGGGAATTTCCAGGCCATGGACCCAAACTCTCTATGCTTTGTACCCTGAGCCATTTAGTTATCACCTTTGCTTTATGGCAAAGTGCTCCATCATGCTGGAAAAGGCATTGTTGATCACCAAACTGCTCTTGGACGGTTGGAGAAGTTGCTCTTGGAGGACATTCTGGTACCATTCTTTATTCATGGATGTGTTTTTAGGCAAGACTGTGAGAGAGCCGGTTCCCTTGGCTGAGAAGCCGCCCCACACATGAATGGTTGCAGAATGCTTTACAGTTGGCATGAGACAAGTCTGGTGGTATCGCTCACCTTGTCTTCTCCGAACAAGCTGTTTTTCAGATGTTCCAAGCAATTGGAAAGGGGATTCATCAGAGAAAATGACTTTACCCCAGTCCTCAGCAGTCCACTCCCTGTACCTTTTGCAGAATATCAGTCTGTCCCTGATGTTTTTTTCTGGAGAGAAGTGGTTTCTTTGCTGCCCTCCTTGACACCAGGCCTTGCTCCAAGAGTCTCCGCCTCACAGTGCGTGGAGATGCACTCACACCTGCCTGCTGCCAGAGCTCCTGAGCAAGCTCTGCACTGCTGGGAGCCCGGTCCTGAAGCTGAAACACGGTCCTGGCGCTTGCTGGTCCTTCTTGGGCACCCTGTAGCCTTTTTTGGAACCAATGGAACCTCTCTCCTTGAATTCCTTGATGATGCGATAGATTGTTGACTGAGGTGTAATCTTTCTAGCTGCAATACTCTTCCCTGTTAGGCCAGTTTTGTGCAGTGCAATGATGACTGCACATGTTTCTTTAGAGATAACCATGGTTGACAGAAGAGAAACAATGATGTCAAGCACCAGCCTCCTTATATAGTGTCCAGTGGTGTGATTCTTACTTATTAATGACAGATTGATCTCCAGCCCTGTTCTCATCAGCACCCACACCTGTGTTAATGGAGCAATCACTGAAACAATGTTAGCTGCTCCTTTTAAGGCAGGCCTGTAATGAAGTTGAAATGTGTTTTGGGGAAAAAAGTTCATTTTCTAGGCAAATATTGACTTTGCAATTAATTGCTGTTAAGCTGATCACTCTTTATAACATTCTGGAATATATGCAAATTGCCATTATAAAACCTGTTGCAGTAACATTTGTATCATTCTCAAAACTTTTGGCCATGACTCTACTGGGGTCTGGCTGGCTGTATACTTCTGGCGGCTGGCTGGCTGTATACTACATGGGGGCAGGCTGTATACTACAGGGGGATGGCTGGCTATATACTACAGGAGGCTTGCTGGCTATCTACTACAGGAGGCTTGCTGGCTATATACTGGAGGCTGTGACCAATGTATTTCCCCCCTCGGCTTATTTTTGAGTCATTAGGTTTTCCCAGTTTTGGTGCTAAAATTAGGGTTCTCTGCTTATCCTCGGTCAGCTTATACTCTAGTATATACGGTAATGTATTCTTAGCCTACAAATTGCACTGCACATTGCTTCTTTTACTAGTGGGTGAGCTATAGAGATACACAAAACCTTTTCTAGAGACAATATTTCTACACCTCGCTCAAGCGGGGAAGACGTAATGGGAAAAGAATGGTTAAAAGTGTTAACATTTTGTAAATTGTCCTATATTAATCTAATTAATAGAAGATTCAATGGAGGATATTATGGCATGCTCGGACTAGATTTCAGTCTGCATGGATGACTCTTCCAGGTGTATGACCTGCTTTACTATAGGCAGTCTTAAGATGCACCATCATTATTATCCAGCATATTCTATATTAGGAAATTTGTATCCCAAAAAGTAGTTTATTTGTTTTAAAAGAAAGGTTCTGAAAGGGGGAGACCCTTTGACTTTACAGTAGAGGAAAACAATGCAGAATATTGATGCCATTAAAGTAAACTTAGACTCTTTGGAGGAGGATAATGAAATGTCTTGCATGTAAATGTATATATTTTCCCTTTAAGAGATTGTCTTGTTAATTGAAGAGCAGTTAAAGGGGTTGTCCCGAGGTTGCTGCCTTCTTCCATGAACAGCTCCTCTCCTGACCATGGGTAGTGTGTGGTATTTTTCTATGGAGCTGAGCTGCAGTACCAATACAAACCATGGTCAGATGTGGCACTGTTTTGGAAGAAAGCAGTCATGTTTTTTTTAACTTCTAGACCAGTGATTTTCAACCTTTTTTAACCGCGGCACACTTTTTATACTTAGAAAATCCTGGGGCACACCACCAACCAAAATAGCACAAAATGACACTAAAACAGTCATAAAAGGCCTCCCTTTACTAATAAAAAACCCCTAGCGGCCTCCCTTTACTAATTAAGAGCCCCTAGCGGCCTCCCGCAATGAAGTTGAAATGTGTTTTTGGGGAAAAAGTTCATTTTCTAGGCAAATATTGACTTTGCAATTAATTGCTGCTAAGCTGATCACTCTTTATAACATTCTGGAGTATATGCAAATTGCCATTATAAAACCTGATGCAGTAGGCTTTTTAAAAATTAACATTTGTATAATTCTCAAAACTTTTGGCCATGACTGTAAGTGCATTGCCACAACTTTTGGTGCAAAGCCAAGCCCCTTTCCCAGATCACAGCCCTTTTGTCATACTAGTCCAAGAAGGATTTAAAGGAAATCTACCACCAGGATCAAGGATTGTAAACCAAGCACACTTACATGTAGGTGTGTTTCCCCTCTGGCAGCATCTTCTCTTCTTTTAGCTTCTTATGTTCTGGTTTTACAAAAAGAATGCTTTCAAAATTATGCAAATAAACCCAAGGGCTCAAGGCTCCATAATTGTTAATAGACCCTGGAGCCTCTCAGGCTCATTTGTATCATTTTAAAGGTATTTTCCCTATGCCCCAAGGGCATAGGAAGCTTAAAAAGTGGATCCTGACAGAGGGGGCACACACCAGTCTGTCAGTGTGTTTGGTTTACAATACTTGATCCTGGTGATAAATGTCTTGATAGACTGTCTAAAACCATTATTAGATGTGCCCCGAGGCATTTCATATAGTGTTTGGGGTGAAATTGCAAGAGAATTCTGCTGCAGAAAGTTTGATAAATCTTCCCCATTGTGTTTTGTAGATTTGTAGTGGGTGTGTAACAGATTTCCAGAGGAGTTCAATAGGAGTCCAAACAGCTCCCAATACTTATGCATATTCTTAAAGGAGCCTGTGTTTGTAAGACAACACCAACACCTGGTGCAGACACATGCAATGGATGTCTTTGGTCTCTTACCATATAATAAGAAACATTTATTTGTTCTCTTGTAATTTAGCACATTGATACTAAATAGCATAATTGCCTGTTACCTTTTTCAGTTCAAAGTTGCTTTGAATGCGTAAGGTATAGCTATTTATTATGGGGGCATTATACAGTTTAGCTTTTCTACTAGTATGTGCCTTAAGTGAAGCTGTTAAGTTAAGTGACCATAATGTAGAGAGGTTGTGTGGACTGTGCATGAAGATCAAACATAAGTCACTGTTAGAGCCCATTCCAATGAATATGCAGTAACCTGGTCTGTCCACTTCACAGAGAATGGAGCTGTTTGCATCCTGTGTCTTTCTCAGCTCAGCCTCTGCTGAGAACAGTTGATCTGTGGGCATGCTGGATGTATATTAAGTACCTATACTATGGATAGGTTATCAATATTGTTAGCTCCCGACCTCTGTAAGGCTGTGTTCTCATGCTGCACTTGAATTGTGTTCAGTAGAATTTGCTCCCAATGTTATATGCATTTACACCTAAACAATGCAAAAGACCTGGTGCCCCTTCTTGTTCCTAAGTGTTTAGGTGTAAATGCCCATGTGATCAGGGGAAACTCCTCCCCGCTGCCCTTCTATTGCATTTCTATTTGCAAGAAAATATATCTTCTAAACCCCTATATTAAGCTTGAGATTGGAAGGTGAACAAATTATTTTTTGAGAAGTCATTAAAAATAAGTAAAGTAAAATTAATTTTGTATAAATATGGTGGATTCTTTAATGCCTCAGTACACCGGAGTACACCGGAATAACTGCACGCCAGTAACAGGTCTGCTGCCAGATGCTTTTTCCTAGGAATTAGGGTTTGGCTACTTTTTACAAAATGTGGAAGTAATTTGTATACAGATTTCTGAGTGATTTCATAAAATTAACCAATTTGTTCTCAACACTAAATAAAAGACTCCATCTAAATTTCTCCATATTAATGTAAGAAGGCAGGGTGCCAGCTAGGTTTAATATTAGCAGGCACTTTAAGTGACCACTCAGCCACACCAATTCTTTCTAATGAAGATTGCCTGGAGAATATTGTTCAGGAAACTAGAAAACTTGTACTGGATGCATTTATTCCCATGGAACGACAGGTGCTGGATGTCTGCTGGTGGCCCATCATTCATACAGCTGGCAAGAGAGTTCTACATATAATGCACATAGTGATCCAACACTGGAGAGAACATGGATGAGAGGCTGGGATGAGGGGTGGGAGGGGTGGGACTGCCTCTGCCTCCAGTCTCTCAGAGACATCTCAGCCAGCTGCAGACTGGCATTCCCACTGTACATGTAGCAGCACTACCCCAGACATATTCCTGTCCTCCCGGGGAGAATTGCTGCACCCCAAGGATTTAATATGAACTTTCTAGCTGGGCTCTGCTTCTGCTTTTCTCTTGTCTGGGGAGATCATGCATCTGAAATCCCTGAGAGGCACTTGTATGAGTTTCAAGTAACAAATGGCATCGCAGAAAAAGTGAGTACACAATAAATTGTTGTTGAAATATGACAAATGAAAATAACACATTTGGCTTTTTACTTAACCGACTTGTCCAATAAATGCAAAAAAGTAAGACTTGGACATGAGGAGTGTATCAACCATGTGTCTTAATTTCCCAGAAATCTGTTTATGAACATTTGATGTATCTTTTTATTTTTAACCGGATTTATAGTTTTCATGTGTTTCATAGTATATAGAAAGTATAATGAATGTACATTGTAATGAATGAACATCTATAATGAATACATTTTAATATAAATGTATCTATGTGAATTATGGATATGAAATCTTCTCATGTAAAGGAGAATAATCTACAAAGAAGTACTTAAAGGGCATGTGTACACATAACTTTATTAGTTCCAATTAATTTACAATATTATACATTTATATAAGTGAGTATTGTAAAACCTGTAAGTGAAGGTATGTATTTTCTGTTGATCTCCCCTCCCTTTCCCTCACTGAATACCACATTTGGCTGCAACACTGGGCATATTTGTCATACATCACAGTTATTAAATATCTGATCAGATTTTTTTCTTTAGATGATAATGTGGCGAAGCTTAATGGTAAAAATATGTGGGGTTATTAAAAGGGAGATGGCTTGAGGTGCACCAATATGTTCCATATTTTGTGCAATATATGATCCGTCATTTGGGGCATATCAGCAAATTTGGCTTGATCTGGAAAAAGTACATTGAGCACCCCCAGTGAGCAGACATAACTTGGAATAATCTTGAAGGTATAGTAATAAAAGCCTGTTGTATATATGGAAAGAATTCATGATTTGGTGCTCATTGCATTGACAATTCACATAAATATCGTCTTGTAGTCTCTTTGGTACCCTGGTATCTAGTTGTGAAGTCATTGGGATTTACTGTTTATCCTCACATGTCCCTCATAGGATGCCGGGTCAAGCTATCAGTAAGGACTTTCCTTAGACTAAGGTCAAATATCCAGGATTCAAAAAAAACATTGCATCCGGCTTCTCACCCTTCTAGTGATAAGATTGTCAGATGGAGGAAGGGCTATAACTTATATTGGGGGTTGTCTATGTGTTGTAAAGCTCAGTTGCTGTCAGTAAATGGAAACATTAGGACAGATTTATTATGTCTTGCATTATAGCTCTCTGGCATAGAAGGCACAAAAATTAACTTCATTAAATTTCTGGCGCATGTCTAATAATTGTAATTTTCTCAAGGGGTTCCATCCTACGCACCACTTTTTAAAAAAAACGGGGGATGGGGAAGCTAGGTCTTAGGAACATTAGTCTGTCCTATTTACTATAGCCTGTGCTGGTTAATAGGCAAAGGATATAATTGATAATCTCCACAAGGTCTATGGCGCACAACACACCAGCTCTTAAAACACTCCCCCAGTATATTTAAATTCTAGAGTAGTCATCCTCAACCTTTTTGCAATCAGGGCTCAGCAGCATGCAATTTTTTTTTGGGGGGGGAGTGGGTTTGGGAGGATAGGTTTTACATCCTCCACATCAGTGGTCCCCAACCACCCAGGATGAGACTGAAAAGTTGCTGAAATTAATGTGAGAAAAACAAAAATTCCCTTTCCTCTTCCCCATGCAGCAGTCCTACTCACTTCTTTTCCGCAATTGTCCGGGACACTTATCATGCCATCACAGTGCTTGCTGGCTCAATAGCTGAACGCACAGCTGAGAGAAGAGAATAATACTACCGCAGGGGAACGGGGAAAGACGAGTATCAGATTTTTTTTATACTTATATCAGCAAAGTATGCAGTTGCAGCTTGGGACTAGGTGGTCTTAGTCCGGGACCACTGCTCTAGAGTAAAACCTATCATCTATACTATTTACTGAGTTGATGCGAGAGAGACTTTTGCTGCTTCTGTGTTTAATTGATATGAGTATGTCTACATAGTAGCAGCCTCAAAAAATAACAAGTCTATAGCTTTATTACATGGCACATTTTAGAGGTGTTCACTATACAGGCAAGCTACGGGTTACGTACAAGATAGGTTCTGTAGGTTTTTTCTTAAGTTGAATATGTATGTAAGTCAGAACTGTATATTTTATTATTGTAACCTCAGTAAAATTATTTTGGTCTCTATGACTATTGGATTTTAAAAATGTTATATTGTAATAAGAACCAGGATTAATAATAAAGCTTAATTGCACACACCTTTGATAACTGTCATAGCTGTTTATAGTAGCCTAGGGCTAAAGTACAGTAAGTTACCAACATCCAGAGGTCTGTTTGTAACTAGGAGTCGTTGGGTGTTCTTAAGTAGGGGACCGCCTGTATTCCTAGTAGACTATTTTTACTCACACCTTGAATTCTTTTGCAATCTCTAAGGTGTTGTAAATGAGATAAGCAGGCCTAATGGATTTTTCTTTACAACCTCAATGTCCACCTTTAAGTGCTGATGTAGGTTTGTTATAAAATACTGGAAATACATGTTTTTGTAATATTGGTAACTTAATAGGTAACCAAAGCAATAGGTAACCAAACCAAAGCAAGAAAATATTTAACTAAAATACAATGTACTTTTTCCAAGCTGCATATCAGTTTAGTTATTTAAGGACATCTACCATCAGATTCCTGAAAAAAAAAACAATAAAAATATGTTAATGAGCCTAAGGAGTCATTGCCACCCTAGAGTCTTTTGGCTCCACGGTTATTATTGAGCATTGAGCAGACAGCCGATGACGTCACCCAGCTATCTGCAAGTCTTGTGCATGCGCAAGAAAACTTACCTTGCGCTGCCGGCTGGATACCAGTGATATCACCTTCTAATGTGTATGGGACCTCATAGCTGTACTCTGATGGCTGATATTTGAGGGTAAACAAGGACTTGGCAAGTTGAAATTTAACTGCCCAATCCTTTTCTTCAGAAGAATTTCTCCATTAAAGGGAACCTGTCACTAGAGGGCTGTTTTTTTTTTTTTTTTACTGAGGACAGGTTCCCATAGACAGTGTGAAGTAGACTGCAGGTATACTTTTATAATACCTCTGTGTTCCCTTGTTCCTGAAATAATCATTCTTTAAGTTTACCTGGCTCTCTGTCAGCATCTTCTTCCAAGTCCAGAGGAAGGTTGGATTTCAAATCTAACATGTGTCACCTCATTAGCATATGTCCTTCAATTGGTGCTCTGCTCATCAATATTCCAAACACCCCCCTCCCACATCGTCCCTCTGTTCATGACATTGGCTCACCACACAAGCAAACCTCACGCCTGAATGGTGAGTATGGCATATGTATGGGAACCTATCCCCTGTGAAAAATAGCCCTCTGGTGATAGGTACCCTATAATTAAACATGTACTGTCAGGAAAGCTGATTATTCATGTGTATGTGGGATTGGGGACTATTGTTCATGGGACATATGTGGATATAGTCCTATGCTGTTGTTTTCTAAATTATGGTGCATAATTGGGTAAAATCTATGTGTAGTATAGGTTACCTTGACAATGAATTAAAACAAACAGTTGTACACTTCCAATTCTGTGGATTTGCATTAAAGGAAATCTATGCAAAAAAACACAAAACAACACGAACATAAGAAGACAGGTTTAGACAAAGATAAAGCTTAACAACGACATTGTGTAAACTAAAACAATAGGTGGGTCTTTTAATTTCTGTAATGTCTTATTTTATTTGTATATGTACCTCATGATTTGCTAAGCGTTGCAGAATATGATGGTGTTATATAAATAAAGATTTATTATTATTTCATATACATCATCAAACTTTGTTATCCATACAGACTTGTTCTATAAAGTGAGTAATAGCTGATTGGAGGAGAGTGGGAGTGCACCCTGGAGTATTATCCATGTGATTCATGGAATTATGGACTAACACTGTGGATATTCGAGATTTGACGAAATAAAAGTCTAAAAGATCACCGCTGTTGGCTGGACCATCAAATTTGTTTTCTCCCATGTGATTCATCACTGGAAGTCTCCCTGTAGTAAAATATCTACTTCTACTCTTCTATGTATCTTAATATCTTGAGTTCTGGAAGATTAAAGTACATATATGTGAAAGTGGTTTATATAGGGAGACATATTTTCTACATTATCAGTGGTAGCTGAATGTATCTAACACAATGCACTAGGCTGGCCTGTGTTTCTTCTAGCTATGATCAGTGGTAGATTTCCAGGTCATGGTTTGACTGACCTCTTTTCTTTTCTTCCCAGCTGAGACCTATTGTTGCCAAAATAAACTGGCTCGCGCACAAATTCAGTGGGCGATAGGATACTGTCAGAGAAGATTCATGAGCACAGACAAGATTTCAACTATATTAAATTGTTTGTTTCCAGCAGCAGTTGTGTTGTGTTATATGCTGCGATTCAGTAATCCCAATGTTTTATCACATTTATGGGAGTGGGACATGAGCCCATGACAATTAAAGATGTCAGTCGATCATATAAAACGAAATATGGATGTCTCTAGAAACATAGAGAACTTATATTATGACTTGTTATTTCTTCAAAACATTTACAGCATCTTAAAAATACAGAATTACTATTTTTTTTAAACCAGGGACTCTCCAGTAGTTACCTTTTTCAATATGCGCTTATCAAATATTAAAAAGCAAAGCAATTACCTGAGCTGACCTATTAACATAAATAACCACAACCATAGGCTGAACAAGGTAGTAGAACACTAACCTGCACTGTATGATATCCACTCGTGAGGGACACTATGGGGCTCAATTTTCGTTGGGTTTCCCTAAGATTTCCGTTTTGCGCTGCATTTAACAGGGGATTTTGCCGCACGCGATCGGATTTTGGCGCATCGGCGCCGGCTTGCACACGACAGAAACTAGGGGGCGTGGCTGTCCGACCGTCCGACACCTATTCTCAACAGCTGAGAATAGGTGAATTGCCTTATTTCATTATTGTTAACATTTGCGTTTACGAGCAAGATTTAACATTTAGAATTGTGTCGCAAGACACGCACTTACATACACCGGGAAGAAGAAGGTGAACTCCGGCGGACCTAGGTGGGGAAGCGACGAATGCAGGAACTCGGGCGCACGATCTTCATGAATCGCGCCGGACTTCATCTTCGTCAGACCATTCGAATTGGGGATCGTGACAGGACCAGGTAAGTAAATTTGCCCCTAAGTTCTGGATATTCTGAACAGGTCCATAGGATAAGTGTAGGCAAGATGGAGACTTCAGTGCTTCCTAATTACATATCCTTTTAGAAGTGTTTGTCTTTGTTTGTGGACAAGAAGGAGTCGTGCATAGAAACAGAGAGGCCCCGGGCAGTGTATGACAAAAGTACCAGTGATTTCACTTATGGGTGGAGCAATGGGATAAAAAGTCTTTCTCCAAATGCGTTTTCGAAAGCAGTGGCTTCTTCCTCAGGGAAAGGCCTTGCCATGAGGAAGAAAGCCGCTGTGTTCAAAAATGTTTTCGAAAACAAACTAACTTTCAAAAGGATATATAATTAGGAAGCACTGAAGCCACTCATCTTACCAGTGAAGACATCTCAGTGCCAATCCTCACCCAATTGTTTCCATTTATCCTACTGACGCATCAACCTTTTCTTTTTACTTATCACATATTGGGGCACATGTATCATAGTTTCAGCTAGGCAAATTGTCAAATTTTAGCGACTTTTGCAGTTTTTGCGCCATTTTTGCGACTTTTAACTCTGTTCTTTTTCAATTATGCCTTGTCTGCACCTTTGTGCAGTGTGTCTCATGTATCATTGTTTTCCAGATGTTCTGTGTGACTTTTGCCGTTCTTGTGCCATTTTTGCGCCATTTTTGGCGCAATACTGCACCTGGTCCAGGGCAGGTGCAAAGGAAGTTTTTTTTTTCATGTAAATTTTAACATGTAAATTGGAATTATTTCACATGCTTTAACTGTTTAACATTTTGTACAGTAACCTCTTTTGTCAAAATATTTACATTTTTGAATTTTTTTTATTGGTTACTTCTAAGGGATTTTGAAACTAATTACAACAGCTGAGAATAGGTGATTTGCCTTATTTCATTATTGTTAACATTTGCGTTTACAAAATGCAATGTAAATGCCACGTTAATGCATGTGTTAGCATTGCGTTTACCATGAGTTTTGTACATTCAAATATTAACAGCAGTGTAATTAGGAAAATCAATTCTCCTCAGCTGTTGTAATAAGTTTCAAAATGCATTAAAAATGCAACATGTTAAATCCCAAATTAACAGTAGTGCCCCCTCTTGTATATAACCCCCTTACGTAGCTTGTGTCCATGTGGATTTGAGACATTTGCAACAAAAAGTCTCAAAAAGAAGCCAAAAGTTGTGAACATGTATCACAAGTAAAAAGACAGGATCATACATAAGGCGCAAAAACTAGCCGCCAAAAGTCTTTAAAATTCACCTCAGAGAAACCAAACTATGATACATGTGCCCCATTGTGTAGCAAGACGTCTAAATTGGGACACCCCTCTACATATCTGTAATGTGTATCCTATTAAGATAAAAGATCATGATGGTAGTATATGCTCGACCCCTTATCAAAAATGGTGACACTTTTCTTAAGCGGAGCATTACTAAAGATTACCTGATAAGGAAATCTTAAAATAACAGGTAGCAAAGCGGGGACCTCAATGTGTGGATTACGAGAAAGGGACAGTGTATTCCCATCACAAGCATTCGCAGCTGAGATTAAATTAGCCCTGTCTCCGCCATGTTGAAGTGGTCAGAGATGTGGAAATGAAACTTTTCTACACTCTTTGTATAACATCCGTAGAAGCAAATTTGTGTTACGGCATTTCCATAACTTTGATGTAAACATTGCAGAACAGATACATATGAAAAGGCAGAGATAGGACTATTCTAATCTAGACAGCATTATGGGAGTAATCCATTTCTTATAGCCGACCTCCCCCTACAAATGAGTTTATGACTAAACATGATAGATAGTAGCATGGATTGTATTAAACCATAAAATATGTTCACCATAATAGTGGACATTGACATTATCAATAATAAAATGGTGATGGTTGATCTGATAAAATTGTCTGCTTATAAGTGGGAAATCTATTCCATATTTGATCAGTGGGTATGGTTTAACCCTTCACTGGAAAGCAATTTAGCTCTTCACTGCAATTGTTGGAGATATACAATTAAAGCTGTTCAAAAGTTGGAGAAAATGTTTTTTGTTCATAGGGGTTTATATTAGGTCATAAATATAATACTAAGCCGAGAATATTTCAGGAATGTGATACATTATATAAAATCTCATTAAACTTTACTATAAACTTTTCTCTACAACATTTTTTTGTTATCTCTGAGTCTAAATTTTTTGGATGAAGCTTAGCTTAATCTGTTACTTTGTGCAATTGATATCCAAAAAATTGGTTACAGAATACAGTATAACAAATAATGTTTTGTGCATTCATTTAGGTTGCACCTCGGTTTCCAAGGCAAGTTCCATATGCATCAAGGAGAGTAAGTGCCACTCAATTACCTTTAGTCATTTACATGTAGGGCTGGTATAGGGTCCAGTTCACACTGATATTATGCTTTCAGTTTAAAAAATGAAAAGAGCGGTAATGTATTTATTCATCAAAGTGACTTACAAAAATGTAATTTTAAACTAAAAATGATATGTTAATAGAATATTATATAACAACTCCGAAGGACCTATGACTTTTACTAACATGGGCAACAGATGGTTAATGGGGGCCAGGTACAAGCAACTTGAGCACCAGCATCCTCTTTGAAGTTGATGGATGTTGAACATGTATAGTATAAAGATGGCAGCTTTGAACAGCTCTGGGTCTTTATTGTTTCACAAAGCAAAGAACTCTCACTATGGTCTATAACCGGGATTGTTTAACCAGTCAAATGCTGGCATCCCATTGATTGAATAAAAGTAAATCTCTATGGAGATACAACTATTGTAAGAATACCTGAAGAATTATACAGACCTACAGGCTTTCTGATGAATTATGTAAATTGAAGCCTGGCATCAATGCATGTACAGTAGAATAAAAATACTGTAGACTGCAATACAGTAGTATTGAAGTATATGTTACAAGCAACCAATAAATTGCATTTTCAAGCCATTGAAAGAAGATATTAAAAATGTTAAAATAAATCAATGTAAAATTAAACAAAATTAAACTTTCAATTCCCTCCTTTTCCTAGAATGCATATAAAAATAAACACTGTATCAGAGTCCACAAGATGCCAATACAGTTTAAAACTAAATCATGGCAGAGAAAGGATCAAAAGACTACCCTCTCTGCCCAGGCATATTTGCTTGTGTCACCTAGAAAAATCCAATCTCCCTGAACCTTTATAAAAGAACAATTCTGAAGCATGTTTTCTTGAAAGGTTATCATGGGGCTGAAACTATCCTGTACATGGCTCTTTCAATCTCCAAGACTTTCAATGTCTAGGAGTCCTTCTTTACCATATAACGTCATTCGTTCTTTACTATTAAATCAACAAAATAGAATATTTTGTGAACAGATCCCTTACACAAAACTGTTCCGTAGAAAGTCTGTCTATCATTGAATGTAAATACAATAAAGGCATCAACAATCACAAAGTAAAAGAGCAATCAGAAGTCTTCTATCTATAATAATATATCAACATTTACATGATGTCTATTAAATAGGATTGTTGTCTTACAGGAAATCAGGCCTCTTGTTACTGACTTCACTGTGAAATCCACCATTATATCGCGATATGCCTTCACTGCTGTGTCCTGCACCATGGTCAATAGGGCTGCAGAGGCAAAAGAGGTCGTATTTCAAATGCAGATCCCAGCCGCAGCCTTTGTCTCCAACTTCACCATGTAAGAAACTCTTCTAATGCATCGATGAGTTAAAGTTATTTATAGGAGAGACTAACCCTTTCAGGACTCGATTTTCAGCTTTGTCTATCTAATTTTTACTCCCCTCATTCAAAAATCTATAACTGGGGGCTTGTTAACTGTGGAACAAGTGGTGCCATTTCATATTACATGCAATGCACTTGAAAGCTGGAAACATTTTTCCAAGTGCTTTGAAATTGACAAAAAAAACATGTTTTCTGCTTGGGATCTGTTTTTACGGCTTTCTTTGTGTTCCCTGTATAACACCTCCCCTTTTTTATTATTATTATTATACCACATTTATATAGGTTATAATTAAATTCTTTTGCACAAAAAAAGTTTGCCATTTTGCCAAATTCTGAGGCCAATAACTTTTTCATACTATGCTGTAGGGACGTATGTAAGCTGTCATTTTTTGCGGTATGTGCTGGCATTTTAATTTATAACAATTTGGGACCTATATGACTGTTAGATCATTTTTTATTCAAATATTCATAGAGGGAAAAATTTGCAAAAAAGTGTCAATTTGCCGTTACAGTGTTCACAGCCCGTAATAATCTTTTTTATGTTTCGATGGAAATGGTATTTAGGAACGTGGGTACTTTAACCATGGAGGGTCTGGTCACTCATACTATGTACTGAAATACTGCTGTATTGCAGTATATAGCAATCTTACTGGTGATAGCCTGTCATCGGGCTATTAGAGATCAGTATGCATAGCAGTCCTATGAGTCTCTAGGAAACTGTAGGCTGCCATGGCAACCCATGGGTGCCCTACGATGAAGTAACAGGGGTCGCCGGTCAGCCTTCCACAGGTAGCGCTGTTAGATGCTGCAGTTAGGTGCGCGACGGTGGCACTTAACAGATTAACTGCCACGATTGGTGCCAGCACTGACCATGGCAGTTTGTGGAGGGTGCCAGCTTTGTTTTACAGCTGACACCCACCGTGTATGGAGAGAACTCA
Source organism: Engystomops pustulosus (assembly GCA_019512145.1). Classification (NCBI taxonomy): domain Eukaryota; kingdom Metazoa; phylum Chordata; class Amphibia; order Anura; family Leptodactylidae; genus Engystomops; species Engystomops pustulosus. The sequence goes on along the minus strand of CM033644.1, from coordinate 89,350,105 downwards.
GTGCCTAAACTGTCTCCCTGCAGCACGTTACAGTACATCATTGTTTAGCGAAGGGGTTAATGATTTCTTGCGAGAGGATATTTAAAGGAATTAGTGCAAAGAACAAAGACAGCAGTATTACATTCTGATTGGGCACCAAGTGCAACAACTCCACTTATAATAATCCAAGAAAACAGGGGTACCGCACTCCTATGTAGAGTGGATGGTGCTTGCGTCGGGTACTCAACCCCAATATACAGTGGAAAAACACGTAGCACACATCCTTTGTGAGTTTAACGATTTCTTTTAATTCATATCATATTATATGGTATACAGCTCCACCATAAAGATCACAGGAAGATCATATAAAGTAATAACAGATATTCACCCTTAATTACTGAGGAGCACTGGTTACAGTCCAAGCACGGGAATGTTCCTTTTCTGGGAGTTGCTAAAAAGTTCCTTTTCTGGGAGTTGCTAAAAATGTCTGTTTCGACACCTTTGAAAAACTCCCAACATCAGCTCTAAGTAGGGCGTCTTTTAAGTTCTTAGTGCGTTTATAGCACATCAAGGGTGGTTCCTGAAATTCTTGGATCTTAGGATAGGCTTTCTGTAGGAGAGCCCAATGTTTGTTCACAATTCTACTAAGGATAGGGGATAATGAGTGGTATTGGTGTATCAGTGGGATTCGATTGGAGGTTTTTTTGGGTTGTGTACTAAGAAATCTCTACCTATATCACAGTACAATAGACTCAACAGGATAGTAAGTGATCCTACCAAAAAAGTTGAAAGAATGAATGATATGACCAACAAATTCTCTCAGAGAGGATACCCCCACAAACTACTACAGAAGACACAAACAAAATGCTTGTCACAAGCCCAAACACAACCCAAAAAAACCTCCAATCGAATCCCACTGATACACCAATACCACTCATTATCTCCTATCCTTAGTAGAATTGTGAGAACCACCCTTGATGTGCTATAAACGCACTAAGAACTTAAAAGACGCTTTAGTTAGAGCTGATGTTGGGAGTTTCTCAAAGGTGTCGAAACAGACCTTTTTAGCAACTCCCAGAAAAGGAACGTCGAAACAGACATTTTTAGCAACTCCCAGAAAAGGAACATTCCCGTTCTTGGACTGTAACCAGTGCTCCTCAGTAATTAAGGGTGAATATTTCATTCCTATATGGTTGCTCCTACATCGGACTCATCTGCCCAACTGTTTGCTGTTATTCAAAATGTTTATTGTAGTGTTAACCCGCTTGACTCTCACTTGGACACCGAAAAAGGAAAAAAAAATCTGGCCAATTCATTTAGTGATATTTGGTCCCTGTTCTCATTTGACCGGAAGCACATTATATTTATAGCTCGCTGCCAGGACAGAAAGCCTAGGATGGTAAAAACAAAAAGGCTTTAGGCTTCCGGAAAGTTGTTTCAAGCTTTTTCTGTACAACAGTGTTATATACGCCTTGTATAAATCTCCTGGAGGTGGGAATGATGAGAATTTTAGGAGGCCCTTGTCACTCCAGCTGAGGTGTTAAGGTTGGTGATTATTTTCAGAGACTTGTGCACAGGCCCTGATAAATAACTCCCTATGTGGCACCAGTCTTTGATGTCTTACAATGGTAAGGCTTGAATCTTGGCTTGAATTTTAGTGATGAATGGTGTGATGAGCTGTTGCCTACCTCTGTGCCTGATCCAGGTTTTGTCTTTGGACAGATAAATTAGGAGGTTTTTTTGTATTATCCAACTGTCGTCTTCTTCTGGGTGTCTAGAATACATTTTTCCTTTCTTTGCCCAGCATGTTCCAGGGGTCTCTAAAATTTTAGCTGACCATCTCTCTAATTTCGACATTGCCACCCGACAGTGGCTGTGGAGAGTTAATTTTTTTCCACAGCTCCTGTGGGACCTGATCCACACTTATTAGCTTTGGGGAGTTCATTCCTTCTCCATCCATTTGGCCGCAGTATAAGGATCTTAATGCCCTAACCCAATGTTTTGGCTTCTTGACCATTCTTATATGTTTCGGGCAGGCCTGTGGGCTTCTTGTTGGCTGGGGGAAGGCATCAGGGTTTGCAGCAGGTAGACATCTTTAGAAGAGTAATTCAGGGACTCATGTGGGTCCAAATGTTACTTGAAGTGGTGGAGATAAATAGATCTACATTTGGGCTGGTGGTACTAATAGTTCATACTGGGGGAATGACTTATGTTTTAAATATACAAAGTTATAAATCTCATACCCACTGTGTATTATATGAATAATATTGTGGATTATTTTCCAGGAGTTATCTTGGTAAATTCTGAGTTTGTTTCTCAGGTAGTCTGACAGAGTGCCAGGATTGCTGGTGCCATAGAGATAGCTTGGTGCATGGTTACTTGGGGTTACATGGGGTACACCTGAATGACATAGGTTTGGATATTTTCCTTCCAGGTTTAAAGGATAGGGTGTAGCAAGCCTTATTCTTGCTAGGTGGTGGTTGTAGCTCCTTGTAGAAGTACATGTAGGAACTGGTGGTGGAAGGAGGAACAGAAGTGCAGTTTTGCTTGGCTGGCCAACTTGCTAACTGGGAGTGCAGCTGGTATTAATACAGTTATTTGGTGCATTAATGTTTTGGTGCTAAAATTGTTTTACAAGTGCTTGAGGTGGTTTTAATTGATGCTAAAAAAGAAGTCTATAAAGCTGTGACTGGTTATCTTAATAAAGTGCCAGTCATTGAGGTTAAATGAGGGTTTTATTAACCAGTCTTCCCCCCTGAGATCCCCATGTTTTGGCATTAACTCATTCTGTGTAATCATGATTGTCAAATATTTTGTTCCATTAATTGCCTTAGGACTTTCGGGACAGCTTACAGTATTTAAAGATGCCAGAAGTCCTGGGAAACATATACAATTAAGGTACAGTTGTGGTCCCTATTTTCAGCCAACTGAACTATAGCCGTCCAATATAGATGATCAAAAGTTACCTTTCCTTGGGTCATGCTGGAGTTTTCCTAAGATTTTCACATTCTTTGTGTCCGATGAGATCCAACTCCAACTGTAATCATCAAATGATGCCCCCTGAGACACGGCCATAAGTGGGAAAGAACCCTCTGAGGGGCGTAACGTAAATAAAAAAGTATTAGAAGTTAGAAGTTTATGTTTTTGTAACACCTTGTAATTTAAAGGGAAACCGTTGCAAAAATTCACTTATGAACCACCGATATGTTGTCAAGAAGTTTAATACTTACCAGATCAAGGTTTTATTGGCCCAATTTAGTGGCATCATACAGAAAATTAATTAGGTGAAAGGTAAAGGGTTGTATAAATTTAGGTGAGGAGGAGATCTCACCATTGAAGTCACATCGTCCATATTGCTGTGATGAATGTTTTCAAGAGACCTTGTTAATGATATCCATGGACACAAAGATGTCAATCGCAGCAGAGAGGTGTTTAGAGCTCGGGAGATCCTGACCACAGATCTAAACTCTCCTCCTCTGTGATGCTTTACAGCTAATTTACATCTCACGTCAGTGATGCCACCACACTGGGCCATGAAGGAAACATGAAGAGGCTTCACGAGAAATTCATAGTGATATATTGAGTAAATTTGTGTTGACAGATTCCTTTACAATAGTGTCAATAAGGTAACGGTAGACTATACCGTCTTACACTGCACCAGATTTATTACAATTCCTGATGCTTCATCATACAGTAATCAGACTAAGTTTGCTATGTAGGGGAGTAAGAGTTGGACTAATTTACATCAATGCCCCCCACTATAATTGTGTCTAGACCTGTATTGTGAATAGCCGGCCTTCTTTTTGACTGCCGTGGACTTTATAGGCCACAATAACCCTGTCCTAGGTTATACCGGTTATAGTTTGGCCTAGACCAGAGGATACCTGGGAGTACAAAGTAGTGTAGGCTGGCTCATTAGGCTATGCTCACTAAGAAGATCCGGCTCTTCTGGCTCCTGAACGGCTCCCTATTAAATATATAATAGGGAGCCGCAGGCCAGTCAGTCACCCCACTGACTTGGGTTAAAGGGGGCATGGTGAGTCGGTTAGGGGCGGGGTTAAGGGAGCCATGGGCTCTCTGAGGGGAGCCAGCTCCCATCGTTCGCAAACAAGAGCCGGCTCTTTGTGCCGGCTCGTTTGCAAATGACACATCACTAGTATACCCCTCCAGGCCAGAATATAACCCTCTAACCTGGAGCCCGGTTGTATGTTGCGTTTATGCACTTACATTACATTTACATTGTGCTGACTTAAAGCACACTTGCATATATGCTATGTAAATGCAATGTTAGACAATGTTCACACATTTTGCTTATATTTACATTGAATTAAATATGAATGGTTTCATGAACGTAGTATGAACAAATTGTTTACACCACATATATGTTAACACGTTGTGAGTGCTCATTAGTAAATGTGCCCCACTATGTTCACACCTTGTGTTAACATTACGCTAAACTTCCATGCAAATTGTATTCACAAATCCTTTACATAAATGCCCCAGTAGCCTCTTTGACCCTCCTACCAGATGTCTTCGGCGGGTGCTCATCCAAGAAACCTGCCATCTGCGCATGTGCAGAACAACAGGCCCGCAGCTGCGCATCCACTGCTCCAAAGCTGGAGCTGCGCGCCAAAGACATCTGGTAGGAGGGTCAAAGAGGCATGGAGTGGCCGCAATATGTAGTCTCAGCTCCGGCTACTCCACACCACAGTAGCCTCTTTAAAAAATGTACATATTAGGGACTTTAACCCCTTAAGGACGGAGGGTTTTCCGGCTCATTTCTCGCTCTCCAACTTCAAAAATCCATAACTTTTTCATTTTTACGTGTACAGACCTGTGTGAGGGCTTATTTTGTGCGTAACAAATTTTACTTTCCCGTAATGTTATTTATTTTAACATGCCGTGTACTGCGAAGCTGAAAAAAAATTCCAAATGTGGAAAAATTGAAAAAAAACCGCACGTGCGTCACATTCTTGTGGGCTCAGTTTTTACGACTTTCACTCTTCGCTCCAAATAACACGCCTACTTTATTCTTTGGTTCGGTGCGATCGCGGTGATACCAAATTTATATAGGTTTTATTGTGTTTTAATACATTTTCAAAAATTAAACGAATGTGTACAGAAAAGAAAAAAAAAATTTTGCCATCTTCTGATGCTAATAACTTTTTCATACTTTGGTGCACGGAGCTTTGTGAGGGGTCATTTTTTGTGAAATGTCACTAATATGACTCTACCACTGGACCGGGCTGGTGGGGTACCGCGATCCTTTTTATGCCTCCGACTTAGGGGACATGGACCACGGCTGCTCTGCCGCGCGTGCACGCTGATAGGCGCATCTCCATAGTTACCTGACTCGTCGGGGGCGGGGTCGCGCCGTCCTCGCGCAGGCGCGGTGGAGCAGCTCGCTTGCCGCGGGCCGAACTTCCGGTCACGTGGGCCGGTCTTCCGGTTCCGGTTCCGCGGCCGCGAACCCCCACTGGCTTGTCCCACACCAGTCCGTGCTCATAAGCACGAGACGCTGGGACACAGGTCTCTTTGGCTCCTACCTAAGCGCCCAAATACTACCCCTAAAGTAAGTACTGACTTTGAGCTCTCTTGGAATACTTGCTAAGTCTGTTTCCAATGTCTATTTCAGGTTCTTTTTTCCTCCTACACATGATGAACACCTTCCTTCTCCTACCAGGCATATTCTATACAATATCCTTCTAGATTACATCTTTCTATTTCCTACCCTCTGCTATTACCATATTTATCAATCAGTGACTACGTACCTTCTGGCCAAAACATTCCACCGCTTATTTACACTCCAAGTATATAAATCTGTATACCCTCTACTAACAGATATTCCTCACTCAGAATAACTTGTTACAGTATTTCTTTTTAAGAAAAATTTTTTTTGTCCTAATGATTAGTTCTAAATATACCAATGTAACTAGATACCATTACACTAATTATGCTCTACTCTTTATATTAGTTACAGATCATGCTTGACAAAGGTCGACTCAGACCGAAACGTCGCTGAAAGAATTATTTGGATCTGTTATTGCTATCTGTAATTGCCTGGGAACCAAGCGGCCGCTTGTGGCTGGTGACATCGAACAGTGTCCTTGGTTACCAGCCATCTCTGATAGCAGTGGCTCAGGGACAAACTATAGCAGTAGCAGCTGAAAGTCCTGGCACTATAAATTCTGAGAAAGGGAGATGTGCAACATTACACTATACGATCACATTCTCACTGGGACTTCCTTGTTACAATTTACAGGTTACAGTCGGGATAGGGAGGAGAGGTAACCAGGATGCTTATGCTAGTGAGGATGAACGGAACTTTAAAGAGTAACTGTAAAGGTTTTTTTTTCCCCACAAATCATAGCTCTTGTAAACTTTTCTTATTCTCTTTGTTACCTAAATCCATCAGTTTCCTTGCAAATACCCCTCAAATTATCTGAGTGCTGCAGTAGCTTCTTCCTCTTCTGGGAGGGGAAGGGCTGCTGCTCCCTGCTCACAAAGGAGGAGATCATGTAACCATGCTCTCTCTGTGTATGTAGCAGAGCTGGATGTATTCAAGACTGTGGATGCAGATTTCTCATAACGAATAGTGAGGTACAAGATCTCCCATGTTCCCAAATCATTCTCAGGCACTCCATCCCAGTCTGTGATTTTGACAGAACTTTCTCCATCTTTCTCCTCCCCTTAATGCTGGCAGTCCTTCTCACACAGCATACGCGAACACTTCATTTAACTGGTTTACTTATGTTATTTCACTTATTACATTGTTCCCCTGATGGAGGCTGCCAGGCTAGTCAACAAATACATCCTGTTTTGTACACTGTGCAGTGTTTCAGTGGATTTACTTGTGGAAACTAATGAATCTAATGCTAAATTACTTTGAGAGAGAACACAAGGCATGACTGGTAGCTAAAAACATCAATTTGCCAGATTGGCTCATGGACATCATTCTAGCAAAAAGGATTAGAGAGGCCTGTTATAGATTTCACCTATGAAGACAAAATGTAAACACAAATCCAGAAAATCACATTGTCGATTTTGTTGTTTTTTTTTTTTTTCGCAAATTATGCTGGAAAGTAATTCCTTACTTTCAATACAAAAGCCAAATGTTTTCTGTAAGTCTTTACATGGTTGGCACACACTGTTGCTGGTATGTTGTGGTCCATTCCACCATGCAGATAGCCTCTAGAGCAGTAATGTTTAGGCAACACAACTTTCGCTCCCTTCCATAGTTTTCCCATGAGGTTGAGATCGGAGACTAGCTAGCCTCTCCAGTCCCTGAAATGCTTCTTGTGAAGCCGCTCCTTTGTTGCACTGGGTGGGTGCTTGGGATCATTGTCATGCTGAAAGACCCGTCACCTTTCATCATCAATGCCGTTGCTGATGGATGGAGGTTTGCACCTCGAAATCTCACAACACATGGCCTCATTCATTCTTTCATTAACACGCATCAGTCGTCCCGGTCCCTTTGCAGAGAAACAGTTCCAAAGCATTATGTTGCCACTTACACTGCTTCACAGTAGCTAGGTGTTTTTTATGGATGCACATTCACTCTCCTCCAAACACAAAATGTGTTTTCTACCAAACAGTTATACTTTAGTTTCATCTGACCATATGACATTCTCCTAATAATATTCTGAAACATCCAAATACTCTCTAGCTTTCAGGCTGTGAGTCTGTGGACCCTCTGGACCACCGCGGGAATGGTATTGCCGACACCAGGGACCGGCGTCTAGTGCACCGGTCTTCACCAAGCCCACCAGCGGAATGGTCTTGCTGCGGTGGGGTAGCACCAGGTCATTCCACAGTGCTACCCCGCGGTGGCAGCCAAGGTAGTAATGCAGGAGACAGTCTGTACCCGGGTAACAAGCAGAACAAGCAAAGAAGACACACTAGACTCAGAGAACACGAGAATCAGAAACGCAGGAGCTGGCACACGATCAGGAACACAACGGACTGGCACATGGATCAGGAACACAGCAACGGATTGATACACAGATGCAGGATACACAGGATAGATAACACGAATGCAGGATACACAGGAATGCAGAATACACAAGATACACATGGGGGCAATTCTCTTCAGGGAGACGCTTGAAGATCCGTGAGGGTCCAGGAAGGGGCAGGAATTTATTGGAATGTGGTAGGATAGGCCGCGCCAATTATTGGCGCACTGCCCTTTAAATCTTTGTGAGCCGGCGCGCACGCGCCGTAGGAAAAGGGGACACGCGCACGGAACCACGGAGCCAAGAGACCGCCACTGGAGCCAGAAGAGGTGAGTGCAGCCGTGCAGTACACCGGGGCACACAGAGGCACATGGGTGCGCCTGTGATCCAAGACAGAGATCGCGGGAGCACCCGTGACACTAGCAAACTTCAGACAGGCCTGGTTATGTACGGCTTAAGCAGGGTGACACACATCTGATACTGCAGGATCTGAGTCCCTGAGTACTGTGTTACTAACAGTGGCCTTGTTAGGTTTGTTCCCAGATTTCTGCAGGTCATTCACTAGGTCCCCCCATGTGGTTTCTTGGAATTTTTGCTCACCGTTCTCTTTTTGACCCCCGGAGTAAGATCAGGCCTCGAAGACCCAGATCGAGGGAGCTTATCAGTGGTCTTGTATGTCTTCCATTTTTCTAATATTGCTCCCACAGTTTGATTTCTTCACACCAAGCTGCTTGCCTATTGCATATTCAGTTTTCCCACCTGTTTGCGGTCTACAATTGTTTCCGTTGTCTTTTTGGCAGTTCTTTTGGTCTTCACCATAGTGGAGTTTGGAGTGTGACTGTTTGAGGTTGTGGACAGGTGTATACTGATAACAAGTTCAAACAGTAGCCATTACTACAGGTAATGCTTCAAGGACAGAGGACCTCTTAAGAAAAAGTTACAGGTCTGTGAAGAAATCTTGCTTGCTTGTAGGAGACCAAACACTTATTTTACACCATAATTTGCTAATAATTCTTAAAAATCAGACAAAGGATTTTTCTGGATTTGTTTTCACATTTTAGCACACATCCTTTGTGAGTTTAACGATTTCTTTTTAATTCATATCGTATTATTGGTATATATCTCACCATAAAGATCACAGGAAGATCATAATTAAAGTTCGACTCAGACCGAAACGTCGCTGAAAGAATTATTTGGATCTGTTATTACTTTATATGATCTTCCTGTGATCTTTATGGTGGAGCTGGGGGCTTGTTAACGTGGAAACAAAGTGGTTGCCACATTTTCATATTACTGCAATGCACTTGAAAAGCTGGAAACATTTTCCAAGTGCTTTGAAATTGACAAAAAAACAAGTTTTCTGTTGGGATCTGTTTTACGGTTCTTTGTGTTCCCTGTATAAAACACTCCCCTTTTTTATATTATTATTATACCCACTTTATATAGGTTATAATAAATTCTTTTGCACAAAAAAAAAGTTTGCCATTTTGCCAAATTCTGAGGCCAATAATTTTTCATACTATGCTGTAGGGACGTATGTAAGCTGTCATTTTTTGCGGTATGTGCCTGGCATTTTAATTTATAACAATTTGGGACCTATATGACTGTTAGATCTTTTTTATTCAAATATTCATAGATGGAAAAAAATTACAAAAAAAGTGTCAATTTGCGTTACAGTGTCACAGCCCGTAATAAATCTTTTTTATGTTTCGATGGAATGGATTTAGGAACGTGGGTACTTTAACCATGGAGGTCGGTCACTCATACTATGTTACTGAAATACTGCTGTATTGCAATATAGTAATCTACGTGGTGATAGCCTGTCATCGGGCTATTAGAGATCAGTATGCATAGCAGTCCTATGAGTACTCTAGGAACGTAGGCTGCCATGGCAACCCATGGGTGCCCTACGATGAAGTAACAGGGGTTCGCCGGTCAGCTTCCACGGTAGCGCTGTTTAGATGCTGCAGTTAGGTGGCGACGGTGGCAATAACAGATTAACTGCCACGATTGGTGCCAGCACTGACCATGGCAGTTTGTGGGGGTGCCAGCTTGTTTTACAGCTGACACCCACCGTGTATGGAGAGAACTCAGTGCCTAAACTGTCTCCCTGCAGCACGTTACAGTACATACTTGTTAGCGAAGGGGTTAATGATTCTTGCGAGAGGAATTTAAAGGAATTAGTGAAAAGAACAAAGACAGCGTATTACATTCGATTGGGCACCAATGTGCAAACTCCACTTATAATAATCCAAGAAAACAGGGGTACCGCACTCCTATGTAGAGTGGATGGTGTTGCGTCGTGGTACTCAACCCCAAATACAGTGGAAAAACACGTAGCACACATCCTTTGTGAGTTTAACGATTTCTTTTAATTCACTATCGTATTATATGGATACAGCTCCACCATAAAGATCACAGGAAGGATCATATAAAGTAATAACAGATCCAAATAATTCCTCAGCGACGTTTAGGTCTGAGTCGACCTTTGTCAAGCATGATCTGTAACTAATATAAAGAGTAGAGCATAATTAGTGTAATGGTATCTGTTACATTGGTATATTAGAACTAATCATTAGGACAAAAAAAAATTTTTCTTAAAAAGAAATACTGTAACAAGTTATTCTGATGTGAGGAATATTGTTAGTAGAGGGTATAACAGATTTATATACTGGAGTGTAAATAAGCGGTGGAATGTTTTGGCCAGAGGTCGTAGTCAATGATTGATAAATATGGTAATAGCAGAGGGTAGGAAATAGAAAGATGTAATCTAGAGGATATTGTATAGAATATGCCCTGGTGGAGAAGGAACGGTGTTCATCATGTGTAGAGAAAAAAGAACTGAAATAGACATTGGAAAACAGACTTAGCAAGTATTCCAAGAGAGCTCAAAGTCAGTACTTACTTGTAGTATTTGGGCGCTTAGGTAGGAGCCAAAGAGACTGTGGCCCTGGTCTCGTGCTTATGAGCACGGACTGGTGTGGGACAAGCAGTGAGGGTTCGCGGCCGCGGAACGGAGCCCGGCCCAATGTGACCGGAAGTTCGGCCCGCGGCACGCGAGCTGCCACGTGCCTGCGCGGCGGACGGGGACCCCGCACCCGACGAGTCAGGTAACCATGGAAGAGTGCCTATCAGCGCGCACGCGCGGGCAGAGCAACCGCGGTCCATGTCCCCTAAGTGAGGCATAAAAAGGAACAGCGGTACCCCACCAGCCGGTTCCAGTGGTAGTCTTAGAGTTATAATAGTAACATTAAACAAGTGTGGTAGATTGGTTGGATCTAAGTTTGGGAAGGGTTATGTGTGAGAGGAGATAAAATGTAGGTAGAGGATGAGAAAATAGATTAACAAAGAAGATCACAGGGTTGTGGGCAAATGTGATGTGAGTGGGGGGAGAGAAGAGGAAGAACTGGAATAAGATAAAATTGAACAGGGACAAAGAGAACTTACAGAATATGTTAGTAGAAAGGGGAGAGAAAAGGAGATTATCTATAATGATAGGGTATGCACGAAAGTAGGTGGATGAAAGATATATTAGATACAGTAATGAGACATCACTATGATATGGTATACAGTTACCATTAACCACGAATCTATGTGTAGAAGTCAGTCCCATTGACCGTATCCGCGTGTAATCTATTTTTTCTGAAAGGTAAAAGGTGAAATAAGTTAGAGATTTCATCTATTAAAATAAACGATATACAATGCATTAGAGCTGTATTAGGAAAATGATCGATCATAGGCACGATTCAGTCCCTTAGTTGTTCAACTGTTTGAAGATATGGATCCAGTAGGCTTCTCTCTGGCGTAGAAGGGCCGTACGATTTCCTCCTCGTCTTGGCATGTCAACTTGTTCAATTACCTGGAACCATAGTTGTGAAGGATGGTGGTGATGAGAGTTGAAGTGAGCTGGTACTGGGAGTAGATTCTGGTTCGTACGAATGGTGGACTTATGCTTGCTTATTCGTCTTTTATCGGGGGTGATTGTTTCCCCAACTATCCTAGTCCACATGGGCATTTTAGTAATATACCACAAAACTGGGAGTTACATGTGTAATAACCCTTAATTGGGTAGCGTTGTCCAGTTCTGGGGTGACTGAAATATTCACCCTTAATTACTGAGGAGCACTGGTTACAGTCCAAGCACGGGAATGTTCCTTTTCTGGGAGTTGCTAAAAATGTCTGTTTCGACACCTTTGAGAAACTCCCAACATCAGCTCTAAGTAGGGCGTCTTTTAAGTTCTTAGTGCGTTTATAGCACATCAAGGGTGGTTCCTGAAATTCTTGGATCTTAGGATAGGCTTTCTGTAGGAGAGCCCAATGTTTGTTCACAATTCTACTAAGGATAGGAGATAATGAGTGGTATTGGTGTATCAGTGGGATTCGATTGGAGGTTTTTTTGGGTTGTTACTAAGATCTCTACCTATATCACAGTACAATAGACTCAACAGGATAGTAAGTGATCCTACACAAAAAAGTTGAAAGAATGAATGACATGACCAACAAATCTCTCAGAGAGGATACCCCCACAAACTACTACGAGACAAAACAAAAATGTTGCACAAGCCCAAACACAACCCAAAAAAACCTCCAATCGAATCCCACGATACACCAATACCACTCATTATCCCCATCCTTAGTAGAATTGTGAACAAACATTGGGCTCTCCTACAGAAAGCCTATCCTAAGATCCAAGAATTTCAGGAACCACCCTTGATGTGCTATAAACGCACTAAGAACTTAAAAGACGCCGCTAGTTAGAGCTGATGTTGGGAGTTTCTCAAAGGTGTCGAAACAGACATTTTAGCAACTCCCAGAAAAGGAACATTCCCGTTCTTGGACTGTAACCAGTGCTCCTCAGTAATTAAGGGTGAATATTTCAGTCACCCCAGAAATGGACAACGCTACCCAATTAAGGGTTATTACACAGGTAACTCCCAGTTGTGGTATATTTACTAAAATGCCCATGTGGACTAGGATACGTTGGGGAAACAATCACCCCGATAAAAGACAGATAAGCAAGCATAAGTCCACCATTCGTACGAACCAGAATCTACTCCCAGTACCAGCTCACTTAACCATCATCACCACATCCTTCACAACTATGGTTCAGGTAATTGAACAATTGACATGCCAAGAAGAGGAGGAAATCATACGGCCCCCCTTTTCTACATACAGCTCATATGCATTGTAGTATCGTTATTTATAAGATGAATCTCTAACTTATTTCACCTTTACCCTTTCAGAAAAAAAATAGATACACGCGGATAAGGTCAATGGGGACTGACTTTCTACACATAGATTCGTGGTTATGGTAACTGTATACAATATCATAGTGAGCTCTTAGTATCTAATATATCTTTCATCCACTACTTTCGTGCATAGCACTATTAATGATAAGATCTCCCTTTCTCTCCCTTTCTACTAACATATTCTGTAGTTCTCTTTGGCCTGTTCAATTTATCTTATTCCAGTTCTTCCTCTTCTCTCCCCATCACACATCACATTTCCCAACAACCCTGTGGATCTTCTTGTTAATCTATTTTCTCATCCCTACCTACATTTATCTCCTTCACACATATACCCTTCCCAAACATTAGATCCAACCAATCTAACCACATTGTTTAATGTTACTATATCACTCTACCAACTGGACCGGGCTGGTGGGGTACCGCGTTCCTTTTTATGCCTCCGACTTAGGGGACAATGGACCGCGGTTGCTCTGCCGAGCGTGCCGCTGATAGGCGTCTCCATGGTTTACCTGACTGGTCGGGTGCGGGGTCGCGCCGTCCTCGGCAGGCACGGTGGAGCAGCTCGCGTGCCGCGGGCCGAACTTCGGTCACGTGGGCCGGGCTTCCGGTTCCGCGGCCGCGAACCCTCACTGGCTTGTCCCACACCAGCCCGTGCTCATAAGCACGAGACGCAGGGACACAGGTCTCTGGGCTCTACAAGCGCCCAATACTACCCCTAAGTAAGTACTGACTTTGAGCTCTCTTGGAATACTTGCTAAGTCTGTTTCCAATGTCTTTCAGGTTCTTTTTTCCTCCTACACATGATGAACACCTTCCTCTCCTACCAGGCATATTCTATACAATATCCTTCTAGATTACATCTTATATTCCTACCCTCTGCTATTACCATATTTTCAATCAGTGACTACGTACCTTCTGGCCAAAACATTCCACGCGTTATTTACACTCCAAGTATAAATCGTATACCCTACTACAACAGATATTCCTCACTCAGAATAACTTGTTACAGTATTTCTTTTTAAGAAAATTTTTTTTGTCCTATGATTAGTCTAAATATACCAATGTAACTAGATACCATTAAACTAATTATGCTCTACTCTTTATTATAGTTACAGATCATGCTTGACAAAGGTCGACTCAGACCGAAACGTCGCTGAAAGAATTATTTGGATCTGTTATTTCTTTATATGATCTTCCTGTGATCTTTATGGTGGAGCTATATACCATATAATACGATATGAATTAAAAGAAATCGTTAAACTCACAAAGGATGTGTGCTAAAATGTGAAAACAAATCCAGAAAATCCCTTTGTCTGATTTTTAAGAATTTATTAGCAAATTATGGTGTAAAATAAGTGTTTGGTCTCCTACAAGCAAGCAAGATTTCTCTCACAGACCTGTAACTTCTTCTTTAAGAGGCTCCTCTGTCCTTGAAGCATTACCTGTAGTAATGGCTACTGTTTGAACTTGTTATCAGTATACACCTGTCCACAACCTCAAACAGTCACACTCCAAACTCCACTATGGTGAAGACCAAAGAACTGCCAAAAGACACCGGAAACAAAATTGTAGACCTGCAACAGGCTGGGAAAACTGAATATGCAATAGGCAAGCAGCTTGGTGTGAAGAAATCAACTGTGGGAGCAATTAATTAGAAAATGGAAGACATACAAGACCACTGATAAGCTCCCTCGATCTGGGTCTTCGAGCCTGATCTTACTCCGCGGGGTCAAAAAGAACGGTGAGCAAAAATTCCAGAACCACATGGGGGGACCTAGTGAATGACCTGCAGAAATCTGGGAACAACCTAACAAAGGCCACTGTTAGTAACACAGTACTCAGGGACTCAGATCCTGCAGTATCAGATGTGTGTCACCCTGCTTAAGCCAGTACATAACCAGGCCTGTCTGAAGTTTGCTAGTGTCACGGGTGCTCCCGCGATCTCTGTCTTGGATCACAGGCGCACCCATGTGCCTCTGTGTGCCCCCGGTGTCCCTGCACGGCTGCACTCACCTCTTCTGGCTCCAGTGGCGGTCTCTGTGGCTCCCGTGGTTCCGTGCGCGTGTCCCTTTCTCCTACGGCGCGTGCGCGCCGGCTCACAAAGATTTAAAGGGCAGTGCGCCAATAATTGGCGCCGGCCTACCACCTTCCCACATAAATTCCTGCCCCTTCCTGTGACCCTCACGGATCTTCAAGCGATCCCCTGAAGAGAATGCCCCCATGTGTATCTTGTGTATTCTGCATTCCTGTGTATCCTGCATTCCTGTGTATCCTGCATCCCTGTGTATCCTGCATTCCTGTGTATCAATCCGTTGCTGTGTTCCTGATCCATGTGCCAGTCCGTTCCTGTGTTCCTGATCCGTGTGCCAGCTCCTGCGTTTCCTGATTCCTGTGTTCCTGAGTCCTAGTGTGTCTTTCTTTGCTGTTCTCCTGCTGTCTACCCGGGTACAGACTGTCTCCTGCATTACTACCTTGGCTGCCACCGCGGGCTAGTCGCACCTGTGGAATGACCTGGTGCTACCCCACCGCAGCAAGACCATTCCGCTGGTGGGCTCTGGTGAAGACCCGGTGCCACTAAGACGCCGGTCCCTGGTGTCGGCAATACCATTTCCCGCGGTGGTCCAGAGGGTCCACAGACTCACAGCCCTGAAAGCTAGAGAGTATTTGGATGTTTCAGAATATTATTAGGAGAATGTCATATGGTCAGATGAAACTAAAGTATAACTGTTTGGTAGAAACACAATTTTGTGTTTGGAGGAGAGTGAATGTTGCATCCATAAAAACACCTAGCTACTGTGAAGCATGTAAGTGGCAACATAATGCTTTGGAACTGTTTCTCTGCAAAGGGACCGGGACGACTGATGCGTGTTAATGAAAGAATGAATGAGGCCATGTGTTGTGAGATTTCGAGTGCAAACCTCCATCCATCAGCAACGGCATTGATGATGAAAGGTGACTGGGTCTTTCAGCATGACAATGATCCCAAGCACACCGCCAGTGCAACAAAGGAGCGGCTTCACAAGAAGCATTTCAGGGACCTGGAGAGGCCTAGCTAGTCTCCCGATCTCAACCTCATGGAAAACCTATGAAGGGAGCTGAAAGTCTGTGTTGCCTAAACATTACTGCTCTAGAGGCTATCTGCATGGTGGAATGGACCAACATACCAGCAACAGTGTGTGCCAACCATGTAAAGACTTACAGAAAACATTTGGCCTTTTGTCATTGAAAGTAAGGACTTACTTTCCAGCATAATTTGCGAAAAAATAAAAAAACTGAATAAGCTAATGTGAAATACTCAAATTGTTTTCACATTTTGTCTCTCATAGTTGAAATCTATTACAGGCCTCTCTAATCCTTTTTGCTAGAATGATGTCCATGCAGCCAATCTGGCAAATTGATGTTTTTAGCTACCAGTCATGCCTTGTGTTCTCTCTCAAAGTAATTTAGCATTAGATTCATATAGTTTCCCACAAGTAAATCCACTGAACACTGCACAGTGTACAAACAGGATGTATTTGTTGACTAGCCTGGCAGCCTCCATCAGTGGAACATGTAATAAGTGAAATAAATCATAAGTAAACCAGTTACATGAAGTGTTTCGCGTATGCTGTGTGAGAAGGACTGCAGCATTAAGGGGAGGAGAAAGATGGAGAAAGTTCTGTCAAATCACAGACTGGGATGGAGTGCCTGAGACTGATTGGGAACATGGGAGATCTTGTACCTCACTATTCTGTGTATGAGAAATCTGCATCCACAGTCTTGAATACATCCAGCTCTGCTACATACACAGAGAGAGCATGGTTACATGATCTCCTCCTTTGTGAGCAGGGAGCAGCAGCCCTTCCCCTCCCAGAAGAGGAAGAAGCTACTGCAGCACTCAGATAATCTGAGGGGTATTGCAAGGAAACTGATGGATTTAGGTAACAAAGATAATAAGAAAAGTTTTACAAGAGCTATTGATTTGTGGGGAAAAAAACCTTTACAGTTACTCTTTAAAGTTCCGTTCATCCTCACTAGCATAAGCATCCTTGGTTACCTCTCCTCCCTATCCCGACTGTAACCTGTAAATTGTAACAGGAAGTCCCAGTGAGAATGTGATCTGTATAGTGTAATGTTGCACATCTCCCTTTCTCAGATTTTATAGTGCCAGGACTTTCAGCTGCTACTGCTATAGTTATGTCCCTGAGCCACTGCTATCAGAGATGGCTGGTAACCAAGGACACTTGTTCGATGTCACCAGCACAAGCGGCCTTGGTTACCAGCAATTACAGATAGCAGCTGCTTCTCCTTTTCCCTTCTCCTTTGTGTTTCTTCCTGCAAGCTGCTACTATGTCAGTTAGTGGTTTATTAAGGACTCTTTGCTGGTGAGAGCAGCAATCTGAGATAGCAGCGGCTTGCCGGAAGAAACACAATAATAATCTTTATTTATTTGTCTCCATCAAATTCCATAGCACTTTACAGATTCTGGGGAAAATACAAATAAAATACGACATTACAGAGTAATAAGAGTCATATGAAACAGTAGGAGTGAGAGTAGGAGTGAGGGCCATGCTCGCAAGAGCTTACAGTAAGGCTATATTCAAACAAACGTAATGGGGGGGGGGGCGATATACGGCGTATATATGTCCCCCATACACGGCAATGGGCTTACGACGCCCTACGGGAGCGGTACTGTGCAGTACACGTGCGGCACCTTACTGTTCTGTAGCCGGATGAAAGATAGGACATGTCCTATGTTTCTCCAGTAATACTGCGTTGCGTCCATATATATCGCTATGGAGAGGGGCAGGGGTGAGCAGCGCTCATCCCCTCCTCCTCTCCCCAGCGCCGATTTATGCCCGCTGTACTATGGTACATCATATGAATGTAGCTGAAGAAAGAGAATTTGCATGTGCAGGATCCCCATTGGTAACTGTGGGCCGCTGGCAAGTTGGAATGACGTGTCTTGTGTGATACTAATATTGATATACATTGCAGGATTATAGGAGGCAGGACTTATCACAGTGAAGTGACCTGGCGGAAAAAGACTGGAGAAAACAGTATACTGGATTATGATAAAGTTGTTGGTGATGGAGGGTAAGGAGGAATTTAGAATTGCCTTATAGAATTGTTATTTATCTGTGGAAGTTAGACTTGGTAGTTTTTACAGCTTATTAAGGGATGCATAGAGATATTAATTTTACTAACTATATCCTACTTTTGCAATGGTTCTCCGTAATGGGAAACTTGCATAATGTATATCTATATGAATAGTATGATTAATTTGTTTATGGTTTAATGTTTTTTTATGAAATATTTGCAGGGAGAATGGAATGGAAACATTTAATGCGTCTGCCATAATCCCTGGTAAAAATAAAGGAGTTTTTCTGCTGAAGTATGAGGAGCTTTTGCAAAGACGTTTGGGAGTGTATGAACATGCAGTCAGTGTCCGCCCTATGCAATTAGTAGGCAACCTATTAGTGGAGGTCAATATTCTGGAAACATCCGGTATTACCTTCCTAGAAGTTCTTCCTCTTCAGAACAAGCAAAAGAGTAAAAATATGAGTGAGTACTACTTTTATGGATATTAACAAAAAGAGTATGGTCTAAGCCTTTGCAAGGGCCATGACACAGTTCTTAAAATGCATAATTAAAGGCACCATCTATGATCCAGGGGCGTTGCTAGGATGGTAAAAGATCTGGGGCACGGGCCCCAATGCACGTGTATCGCACTTTCAGTAATATCCCTTCCTGTACATAACCCCTTCACATTTGATTGTGCCAATAACAACGTTATACTGCTACAGAAAACACAGGAGAAATCCCTACTTGTTACATCCAGTGACTGCAGGTAACGCGTCCACTTCACTATTAGTCCCGGCATCACTACGTCTCCTCTTTATCCATGTTTCCTTCCTATGAAGGTCACCACACAGACATCTTATGTCCTTCATTGTCCCGAAATCTTGGTTCTCTGAAGGTGCATTCACATGTTGCAGTTACAAATGCATCGCAGTCAGCTTTCAGGTGGTTTTAGGTGCAGCTTTGTTATTTTAACAAGTGAACAACAATTGTGGAACAGGTTTCCCCTTCACCCGTTCAGATCAGGTCTTTCACCTGTTAAATTAACAAAACTGCACCCAAAACCACCGCAAAACTGATTGAAACTGCAACCTGTGAACACACCCTTACAGTGTTATACTGCTGCTGCCCCTAACACTCTCCCAAAATACTGTAAGGCTGCGTTCACACGTTTGCATTTAAACAAATACATGCTCATTATCCATCTCATAACCGTCACTGGAAACTCATGTCAGATCAAACCGAGGCCTGTCCTACTGCCTCATGAGAACACGCCCCAAGAAATGTCACCACAGCCCCCCAGTAATGTCCTCACACAGCCCCTAGTAATGTCCCTCACAAATCCCCCTGTAATGTCCCCACACACAGCCCCCTGTAATGCCTCCACATACAGCCCCCTACTGTAATGTCCCCACACACAGCCCCCCCTGTAATGTCCCTACACAAAGCCCCCTGTAGTGTCCCCACACACAGCCCCCCCTGTAATGCCCCCACACACAGCCCCCCTGTAATGTCCCCACACACAGGCCTTCTGTAATAGCCCTCCTGTAATGTCCCCTGTCCTGAGGACACATATCGTGATGAGAGAGGGAAGGATGCCCGGGCAGCGGGGCAGATGTCCTGCTCACCTGGGGAGATCCGGGGCTCCATCCAAAAGATCCGGGGCACAGCGACGCCCCTGCTATGATCCCTTAAATTTCAGAAATATAATCTTCAGAAACATTTCATGGATTTTTGTAAGGGTTACACCATGCCACTAGGACAGTGTTTTACACTGTTGATCATAATTAGAGAACAACAATATATGACTATAGCACAGAGAAAGATTATAACGACATTGTCTGAAGGTTGCAACAGTCACCAATCAGTAGGAGATGCACAGCCCTTTGCTATTAATAACTTCAGCAGATCTGCGGCCACAGGACGTCGCTAGTCTCTCACACGGCCCTGGTGTGATTTTGGGCCACTCTTCTTCCAGTCTTTTCCACAGTTCTGGCACTGTTAGTTTCTTGATCATAACTTTGTCACCAAGGAATTTCCAGAGGTTTTCTGTTGGTTTGTATCAGGACTCTGGACTGGGAATTTCATTAAAGGAACTGCTGTACTCATTTTGCTGTGTGACAGGGGGCATTGTCTTTCAAGAAAACTGCTGACTGACTGAGTGTAGAACACAAGGAAGGAACCATGTGTTGTTAAAGAGGGTTCTGATACACACTTGCATCTCATTTTCGTGACACTTCCTCCACCACCTTTCACTGACTTCTTTACATACTTCAGTCTTTTCCCAATTTGTCCACAAACACAATGTTTCAGACATAATGGGGCACATTTATTAAGGGTCCGCGGACCACATTTCCGTTGGGTTTCCCGACAATTTCCGTTTTGCGCCACATTTAACATGGGTTTTTGTCGCACGTGATCGGGTTGTGTCACAATGGCGCTGGCTTTCATGTGACGTTCCAACGGATTCTGACAAACCGCAGGATTTAACTTTAAAATTGTGTCGCACCTTGGGGATTGTGCAGGGACGGGTAAGTAAATGTACCCCAATGTCTGAAATGTTACATTTCTTTTACAGTGCAAAATGTACCGTATATACTCGAGTATAAGCCGACCCGAGTATAAGCCGAGACCCCTAATTTTACCACAAAATACTGGGAAAATCTATTGACTCGAGTATAAGCCGAGGGTGGGAAATGCATTGGTCACAGCCTCCCCAGTATATAGCCAGCCAGGCTCTGCCCCAGTGTATATAGCCAGCCAGCCCCTGCCCCAGTGTATATAGCCTGCCAGACCCTGCCCCAGTGTATATAGCCTGCCAGACCCTGCCCCAGTGTATATAGCCTGCCAGATCCTGCCCCAGTGTATATAGCCTGCCGCCGCTGCCGGACAGATCGCACAGAAGATATACAGGGGTTACCGGAAAGGTGAGTTTAGATATATTTATTTTTTTGACTCGAGTATAAGCCGAGTTTGGGGTTTTTCAGCACATTTTTTGTGCTGAAAAACTAGGCTTATACTCGAGTATATAAGGTATTTGAATTAGTATATTCCCCATCCTATTCTTATAGCACATCTGGAGTTATCATTCACTATTCACTGATAATGTTCCATTATGCCTGGAAAAACAGCGCTAATCTGGTAATGTAATGGACATGAATGTGTTTGTCTGGAAAATAAAACAATAGCTCATTTCCTCATTCACACCTTCCTGGTTTTCCAAGGGTTGATACGATGAACACCTGGATTGGAATAATGGCCATTTAATAGGTTATGTAACTATGGTAATCATTTCTGTAAATCTTAAACAATTAACAGATGGAAAGGAATATCCATCTGTTAATTGTTTAGGAATTTTCATGCATACACATAACTACTCCCATGTTCCCATGTTACATCTCCCAATTACAGGCATGTGAATAGAATTAGGCAGATTTGATCATATAGGATGAAATCAGCTTCAAGTATTTTTTTAATATTGTAATTGTAATGTTGAATAAGCCATACTTATGTGGTTATTCATCAGTTGAATACGACACAGTAACAATTAAAGGGGTATTCCAGGAATAAGCATAATTCATATAGAAATGGGTCATTAAAATATAAGCTAATATGTAATTAGTTGTTATTTAAAATTTTGCTCCGCTTAGCAGATAATGCTGTTGACATAGAATGTAATGAAGAATTAAAATGCTACTGGTTCTTTAATCAGTCGGGAGATCCGGGGCTCCATCCAAAAGATCCGGGGCACAGCGACGCCCCTGCTATGATCCCTTAAATTTCAGAAATATAATCTTCAGAAACATTTCATGGATTTTTGTAAGGGTTACACCATGCCACTAGGACAGTGTTTTACACTGTTGATCATAATTAGAGAACAACAATATATGACTATAGCACAGAGAAAGATTATAACGACATTGTCTGAAGGTTACAACAGTCACCAATCAGTAGGAGATGCACAGCCCTTTGCTATTAATAACTTCAGCAGATCTGCGGCCACAGGACATCGCTAGTCTCTCACACGGCCCTGGTGTGATTTTGGGCCACTCTTCTTCCAGTCTTTTCCACAGTTCTGGCACTGTTAGTTTCTTGATCATAACTTTGTCACCAAGGAATTTCCAGAGGTTTTCTATTGGTTTGTATCAGGACTCTGGACTGGGAATTTCATTAAAGGAACTGCTGTACTCATTTTGCTGTGTGACAGGGGGCATTGTCTTTCAAGAAAACTGCTGACTGACTGAGTGTAGAACACAAGGAAGGAACCATGTGTTGTTAAAGAGGGTTCTGATACACACTTGCATCTCATTTTCGTGACACTTCCTCCACCACCTTTCACTGACTTCTTTACATACTTCAGTCTTTTCCCAATTTGTCCACAAACACAATGGGGCACATTTACTTACCCGGCCCATTCGCGATCCAGCGGCGCGTTCTCTGCACAGGATTCGGGTCCGGCTGGGAT
This sequence comes from Engystomops pustulosus, assembly GCA_019512145.1. NCBI lineage: Eukaryota > Metazoa > Chordata > Amphibia > Anura > Leptodactylidae > Engystomops > Engystomops pustulosus. Next base: position 89,327,399 of record CM033644.1, on the reverse strand, counting down.
TTAAGATGGTAGTTCCTCCGCCGTCCACCAGGTGGCGCTGCAGCGCCGAAAATAATCTTAACGCCCCGGAATGCACCATCCCATAGAAGGTGAAGGTGAGCGCTCCCCGAGCGACACATTTTCGTTTTTTAAATGCGGCGGTTTTTCCGAATACGTCGGGTTTTCGTTCGGCCACGCCCCCCCGATTTCTGTCGCGCGCATGCCGGCCCCGATGCGCCACAATCCGATCGCGTGCGCCAAAAACCCGGGGCAATTCATGTACAAGCGGCGCAAATCGGAAATATTCGGGTAACACGTCGGGAAAACGCGAATCGGGCCCTTAGTAAATGACCCCCAATGTTTCAGACATAATGGGGCACATTTATTAAGGGTCCGCGGACCACATTTCCGTTGGGTTTCCCGACAATTTCCGTTTTGCGCCACATTTAACATGGGTTTTTGTCGCACGTGATCGGGTTGTGTCACAATGGCGCTGGCTTTCATGTGACGATCCAACGGATTCTGACAAACCGCGGGATTTAACTTTAAAATTGTGTCGCACCTCGGAGATTGTGCAGGGACGGGTAAGTAAATGTACCCCAATGTCTGAAATGTTACATTTCTTTTACAGTGCAAAATGTATTTGAATTAGTATATTCCCCATCCTATTCTTATAGCACATCTGGAGTTATCATTCACTATTCACTGATAATGTTCCATTATGCCTGGAAAAACAGCGCTAATCTGGCAATGTAATGGACATGAATGTGTTTGTCTGGAAAATAAAACAATAGCTCATTTCCTCATTCACACCTTCCTGGTTTTCCAAGGGTTGATACGATGAACACCTGGATTGGAATAATGGCCATTTAATAGGTTATGTAACTATGGTAATCATTTCTATAAATCTTAAACAATTAACAGATGGAAAGGAATATCCATCTGTTAATTGTTTAGGAATTTTCATGCATACACATAACTACTCCCATGTTCCCATGTTACATCTCCCATTTACAGGCATGTGAATAGAATTAGGCAGATTTGATCATATAGGATGAAATCAGCTTCAAGTATTTTTTTAATATTGTAATTGTAATGTTGAATAAGCCATACTTATGTGGTTATTCATCAGTTGAATACGACACAGTAACAATTAAAGGGGTATTCCAGGAATAAGCATAATTCATATAGAAATGGGTCATTAAAATATAAGCTAATATGTAATTAGTTGTTATTTAAAATTTTGCTCCGCTTAGCAGATAATGCTGTTGACATAGAATGTAATGAAGAATTAAAATGCTACTGGTTCTTTAATCAGTCTGTATATTTCCTCCGCATGGTACATTGCAGAGCAGACACAGGACAGAAGATGCCCACCGGCCAGGGCATGTCATGTGATCACCACTATGTTGGTTGCAGTGCATCCAGTATTGCCGGTGTGTGGTGGTGGCAGTTACACATCATTACTCTGGTAACAGAGCAAGAAAACCTGTTAGATCATCACTGAGAGCTGAGCATAAGAGGGAGGAGGAGTTACTGAGAACTAAAGGATCATGGGACTTGTAGTTTCCAGTGGCGGCCATCTTAGTGATAACTCCACCTACTTTAGAGAGGCCATAAATTTTCTAATCATTAAATCAAACTATTTAAACTCAGTTTTGTGACTAATGACATTGAGTTTTGTTACATTCATTTATTTATATCATTATGGGTTTTTGTGTCAGACGTTCATATTCCCGGAATACCCATTTAAGTCTTAATTCTGATGAAGATGCCAGGTATATTTTATAGTGTACTAGACAATGCACTTGATTGACAGATCTGCTTGATTGTATTCTGATAGTAGAGCTGTTTCATAGAGAAATTATACTTTCAGGGATTATCTATAAGGCACATGGACAATTTAGGGACGGGAGTGGTCATTAATTTTACTAATGGAAATTAAAACAGATTACTTTTATATTATGTATACATATTTTACTTCTGCTTCCCTTCTTGAACAGTAAAATTCAGACTGTCTGTAGCAGAGCCAAGGACTCATATTCTGACTTTTTTCATTTCCATGTCTTTGTATTTGCAGCTGGCATCAAAGTCAGTATAAATAAAGATGTTATAAATGAAATAATCAAATGCGTCTTCACATCTGAGTGATGTCAGGTTATTTTTCTTGTATCTAGTTTGTTTTATTGCGTTTGGCATGATATAAAAGAGGTCTACATAGAAAAATGAATTCTCCCACAACAATGATAGATTTGTACTTTTCCAGTGCTCTGGAACAAACAACACGACTTTCATGCAAGGCCAATAGCAGATATTTATTTGTGGCTGCAGATATTTCAGGACTAAAATAAAGTTATATACTTCCTGTATACTTATCAAGAGAAAGTAATGTTACACGGTGCTGTAAACCGTGCACAATGGCTACTTGTTTGGCTTTCTTATCAGTCTAAACAGCGGAAAGGAGCTGGAGTCAGGAAATGCAGATATGTCAAGGTGTCACTTGTAGAGGCCAGCTACGGTTATTTTGCAGATTCTAAAAATAAATGAAATTGATGAACTTAATAATCTCAGCTAAAGTTACATAAAAAGCCATTTTCTGCTTTCAGGAGCAGACACAGAGCAACAGGGAATATGACATCAGGAAAGGGGCATCTAACCTCTGCCTTAGCTAATATTCCCATAATTCAGGGGGGCAAGGTGGAATTACAATTACAATGCATCAGATATTTGGTTTCTTCTCCTAAAACCAATGGAAGATGCACAAACAGGTGCAGATAAATGCAGACTTCAGAGATATTTTACTGTCCGAATGTCTATAGTAACAGTAGGTGGGCAGTTTTTGTAATGCTCTTGAAAATTCAGACAGTGTAACTTGAGCTCTTCAAAACTCAGTTATTTTGCATTTGGGTTTTCACTCCACTCCTTCTACAAGTTATATCCAAGCTATTTTTCATTTACAAGGCTATGTGTGGGCTTGTTATCTGCAAGAAGCTGGAAAAAAATCCAAATGTGGTGGAAGTGGCAAATATTGTGCACAGTTGTTCCATATATATTATATACTCTATCATCCCCTTACCTGTGCTTTTTAGGATACGACTCTATCCCACAAGGGCAAAGGCTTCCCCAATAGGGCATTATACAGAAACTGACATGCTTAACCACTAGGGGTGCCTTGCTAAAAGCGAAATAGAGACCTCAATGCTTTTAAAAATTATCCCTCTATTGTCATAAAATCATCAGACAAGGGAGGGAACATTTTCCTGATGGACAATAAGTACTACAAGGTCATGTCCCTCAATATATTAAATGATGTACAGTGCTATACCAACTTCACACCCCCTGCCAATCCCAAAACACTCATGGCCTTCTAGAGATGAGCGCAACAGGCTCCTGTCAAACCGAGCTGATTCTCGGTCGAGCAATTAGCGTACCGACTCTTGCTCGTATGCTCGGTACTATACTTTCGCCCGACTCGAGAAAATGGCAGCTCCGCCGTTTGTCTGTTTTGGCGGCCGAAACAGAAACAGAGCCCAATCACAAGCCATGAAGACTCTGCTCGCTTCCTAGCACTCCACCGCAGCCTGACGTGGTAAGCCAGCTATACACCGGTCAGAGTACCGTGGTTGGCTGCCCAAGATCACGGTGACCACTGGGATCAGCCTAGCGCGCTGCCGCCCCACGCCTCCCGCTTCATACTTCGTATCTCTTTGTCTTGGATGCCTGCTTATTCCTATAATGCTTCTTCTTTTCGTAATCTTTATTCTTTTCTTTCTCTCATCAGATTTTGTCTTTCTAGGATTCATACTTATTCTCGCCCATAACCCAACAATGATACCACCTCGGAATTATTGTTCTCGCACTACCTTTCTCCTTTGTCATTTTTTTTATGTAGTGTTATTTATTCATCTCTTACCGACTATTTTATTGACGGTAATCCGCAGGGTTTACCTTGTATTAAATCCATTTGTGTTTTTAGCTCTTCAGTTTGCACACATACATCACCATTCCCCCTCAAAACACAAGTGGGAAAATTTGTAGGGGTTATGATTTCATTAGGCACATGTCTGCCAAGTTGTATGTTTTGTTTTATCCGTGTGCTTATCCTTATTTAACGTCTTCCTAGTTTATTTGTTTAAATTAACTCATGTCATCTCATCTGGGCAATAGTAGCTTTGCTTTCATCTTGCCTAGAAAATCGCCATAGACATAGGGAGAACCAAAAACGGCTTACTTACGCTACATAGCGTATATATATTTGATTTCTCTGGTTGCACTCTGATGGTGTGCTGTACTTTGCTGTCATTAAGCAATCATACTAGCCAATTGTGAGCGGATTTTTCAGTTCTACCTTGCGACCAAAAAGGGATCTTTTTTTTTTTCATCGATTAGTTACTCCCATATCCATATTTTCATATACCTATTTTAAATTTTAGTAGTTGTTTTTGTATTTCAATTTCAATATCGTTCATAAGTCTTCCATTTTTTTCACTTTTTTATTATTCACTGTTTCTTTTTTTTAAATAGCTCCTACTTTTCATCTCATCTTGTCTAGTGTTGTGCTTTCATACTTGGCTAGAAGATTGCCATAGCATAGATATCATCGTTTGGTTTTTAAAACTCAAAAACCAAAAAAAAAAAAACAAACACAACAAAGTAAAAAAAAATAAGCTATAACTCTCTTTTAAAAAATGATTTAAAAAACCCGAGGCTTATGGGTAGAGGACTGGGCGGGACGTGGCCGTCCCAAAAAACCTACTGCATGGGTCAAGGCCGGGTCCTGGCCGGGTTGGCCCCCACCTGCGTATGAGGGAGCAGGGGAACTTCCGGCAGATCTACACTCCCTAGGTTTCATGTCTGAAGTTACTGGGACTCGTGGTAGAGCATGTTTGAGAGGAGCAAACTTGGTGGGCGAACAGGTGGTATGTCCGTGGTGCTGACAATGCTTTCGAGCAATTTGTCCCACCGTCATTCTTCACGCAGTCACCCATGTCACCCGAAATCGCCACTACTTTCCCCCGGGTCCCCTGTCTGCTGCCCCCTCCTCCTGGCACCTCCTCCTTCAGCCTCTTCCTTCCACGCGGTTGCACCGCGCCCTACTTCTCCTTTCCCTCCCTTTGTCCTCTTCTAGGTTCATTAGTCAAATCCACAATACCCCCTTCTTCCCCTTCTCCTCTAGCCTTCGCCCCCCCCCACCATCGTCCCCATCACCTCGCGGCGCATGGCTTCGTCCGTACCACGGATCCTCCACAGTCATATCCAGCCAGGTCTCCGCTCTCCATAACCGCTAGGACGCCTGGAGCGGAAACGCAAATATATTTACCCACTACCCCTCGCACTTGCCCAAGCCCTTAATGCTGCACGCTCCGATTGCTTAGCCTGGAGATGCTGCCCTATAGGCTAGTAGAGCCGAGGCCTTTCGCAACTCATGACGGCGGCCTCCCCTCGGTATTTTCGTGGGTTTGCTCTTGGATAGTGAGGGGAGAAAAAGGGGTATATTCGGGTGACTAGGGAGAAAGGTCCGCGACAGACCCTCGCCCTGGGGAGCCTATGATTCCCCTCTTTTCCTATCCCCATCCCGATCAAACCCCAATCACTTTTCATACAACCTACCTCCTTTCCTCTTAACCACCCTCCCTTTTCTGACAATGTCCACCTGACCACGGACACGGTGTACGAGTGCTGCTAGCCGGGCGGGACCACTTATATAATTCCGCTGACGGCACATTGAGTTAACTGGTGTAGGCTGGGAGCGAGTCCTACCCCTGCGGCTGGTAATATTCTTGCCGACTCCTGTAGTATTGCTGGGCCTACCGCGTCCGTGGTTTCAGTCCTAATATGCCTTCTCCTTCCTCCCACCCCTCCTCCACCATCCGCCCTCCCTCCGACTACCATCCCGTGGCACGTCTCCATCAATTCTGATATCTCTATTCACACTCCGTGCACAATTTTTCCTATCCAGCTCAGCTACCTCTGCTTTTCTCACCCTTCTGATCCCAATTCTATAAAATTCACCAAACACGCTCGAGGCGGACCGAGCCCTAAGAGCTATTACAGGGCATCACGGTGCGCCAACTGATCTGTGGCTGGCAAATAGACAGAGAAAATGAAGGACAGAAGCGAATATACAGGATGGGATTTGTCTATCACGCCGTATAATCCCTCATGGTTGTTGTGACACGGCCGTTAACCTGGTGGCGGCTCTGCAACTCCGGCACTGACTCAGTGGTTGCCATGCTTGCCCTGTGGTTAAATCCTGATATTCTCGTGTTTCCTCCTCAATACATAGCCCCAATCTTATCTTATTTTCTTCACTCGTTTTCGCACTACATCTTTTCTCATTCAGGAAGTCCAAGCAAACAGTAGCTCACACTCTCGGGCAGCGCAGGTCCGCCGCACATCGCAACTGCCCCCGCATCCCTACTGTTTGTGCGCGTGCCACGAGGTTTGAATTCAACACTGACCATGTTATCCAGAGTTTACCCATCAGCGCCGATCGATTGTAGACTGCCAGATGATTTCACTTCCACAGAACTGGTATTCAGGTCAGTCAGCTTCCCATTCTACAATGAGAATGAACGTGATGTCTGATAATCTTCAGGGGTGCTGAGTACTTTGAGAGTCCACACAGATGGTCAGTGGCGATCCAGCCATCCATCAGCCATCCCATCGCCCGACTGCTGTGGTTGGCCTGTTAAGAAAACCTCTCCTGATCAGCATTAAAGCTCGGACTTGCAGCTCTTCCCAAGAAGAGGGGAAGAAGATTCCTTGTTGATAGCCAAGCACCTCAGGTCTCTGTGTTTTCCTCTTCATGCAGCTGCATATTCAAGAGGAGGTGGCAGGCTGGCAGGAGGATGAGGAGGCATAGGAGGAGATGATGTTGGCGAGACACAAGAGGGGACCATTCGTCTAGCCCCTTCCACTGTCAAGCGTGTCATGGGCAGAAGAAGAAGGAGTTGGAGAGCTTTGGAGGAGGAAATGGACAGTCATTGCCATGAGTTAGGGGAGTGAATTCTTTTTTACGACAGCGTTGGTCTCTTGCGCATATGGCAGTTTCCTTCATGCTATGCTGCCTATCTCCCGGACCCCCCTCGCGTTAAAGAATTTATTCCAGCAACCGATTACGGGGTGTTCACTCCTCCTGGACCCACGGACAAGCAAATCTTTCCACTCTCAACCCTGCATCTGAAGGAGTGTGAGAATGCATGCATACCCCAGCAGGCCCTGGTGCCCAAGCTTGAAACGTATTTCCCTTCTGAAAGCGCTAGCGGCAGAGTGCTTAGTTCAGCGGGAACAATAGCGAGGGAGAGTAGGGGCGAGCAGTCAGCTTGTCCAGCAACGGGCAAAGGTACCTTTACAAGGCTTTTGCCAGCTTTTATGTCCCCCCCAGACAACTTCCCTGTCCCCAGTCTCGGCCAGGTATGGCTGAATCTTTACAGAAAGATGTGAGGAGTACGTAGCTGACGACCATCCATCGTCCTAATGATCACAACAGCTCCCTACAACTACTGGGTTTCAAAGCTGGACATGTGGCATACTGGCGCTGTAACGCCTGGGGGGGGGGGAGGGGGGGAGGTTCTTGCCTGCCACTGCCGCTATCTTCTTGTACCGTAGCGGGTTTTTCCAGTTTCAGCTGGTGGCATCATCACCGATAAGCGTACACCCTGTCGTCGACTGACAGCCGCTGACAGGACTGACAGCTTATTAGATGAATAAAAAAAAAAAAGCCCTGGATTTCTCATATTTCCAATCTCCACCAGGTAAGGAGCTCAACCTGAATAATGATCCACTCCTCTCCTCCTCATTTTCCTTCCCCTCCTTCTTTCTTCTCCTCCTCTTTTGTAACAGTAAAGGGCAGAGGAACAACTGGCTATTTTTTTGACAAGGGGGCGCCCCCTGGCTCTAGCTATGTGACTTAATATCATTTAATTTTTTCTGGAGCGGGCGCACCTACCCCCACCCGGTCCTTCCGCTGTTTTCAAACAATTGTTTTAGGGAGGCCACATACAGCGTGCACTCAAAAGGTCTAATTCAATGTTTTCTGGAGGGCCCCCTAGCCGCGGCGCTCCTCTGTTTTAAACATTTTGGATTGCCACTACAGTGCACTCAACTATCAATTTTTCTGGGGGCCACCTACCTGCTCCTCTGTTTGAAAATTTTTTCTTGGACTGTCACACATACAGGCACTCAATACTAGTCTGCATTTTTAACTGGAGTGGGGCAGCCACCTACCTCCTGCTCCTCTGGTTTGAAAAATTTCTGGGACTAAGACGCAGCACATACATGCACGTATCCAAATTGAAATTGTCTCCATAGCAGCCTGTGCCCCACGACAACCTGCATTTGTCTCCATTGCTGACCTAGGCGAAAAAAAAAGATTCATCTAAACCCCGGAATCACAAAAGTCATCCATAGGTAGCTGCCTCCATACAATCGTCACCGTTATCAACCGATGCTGTGTCAAGGCAGAAATGATTGGGTATTGTCTTCATGTAGACTTCGCATCAACGTTGCTTAACTTTGTCTCCACCCAGCTGCTGTGTATAACATCGCACAGCAACTATGACAGCTGACTGATGCAAAACTTTTAGAACATCTGTACCAAGTCATAGTTTTCAGCGCCTGGATCTTGCGCATGGATGGCGTACTGTTTCATTCCCCTCGACCGCTGGGGCATATGCCTGAAGACTATAAGAACGCTACTAGACTCTGATCAACTTTATACAAAAGGTTCTTAGTAAAGTGGCTGTTATTAGGTGGAGATCCCTAGAGACAGGGTTTGGAGTGGCGACGCAACAAATCGCGCTGGGCAGCGGGCGTCCAGCTCCATGCCAAGGATTCCACAACATAAGTTCTTAAACCTGCAACAAGCACCGAGTATTAATCTAGCATACTAGTTCACTGCGCAGTGCAAAACCGATACATGGCTCGCGGCCCTGATTCAAAACGAGCATGTTTGTCAAGGCAGAGAATTATTGGCTTGGTATTCGTGGCTTCCTCATGTTCACGTGTGTCGCCACCGACCAGACACATGAAGGGTATAGACGATAAAAAGAAACAAAGTGACCAGTATCTTATACCCTAACCATTTGTATCCACAAAAGATAACTGCAAACTTTATATTAAATCAGTGTACCCGAAATTGTATTTGAGAGCTGCTACAAGAAATCTTAGCTCACCTCCTTGGTTCTCCCTAGTCATCCAACCCATATGGAGTTTGAACCTGATCCATTTGGGTATGTCGCATGATGCCACTCTGCATAGCGCGCTGAGCCGCTCCACATCTGCATGCCTAATCCCTATGTGGATCGAGGGTTCAATTATTTGCATGTATTTTAGATGCTATCTAAGCTTCGATCCTGTCACTCTGTCATGGCCCTCGCTAGTCTCGGATTGCCCATGATTTTTTTGGCATAATCCCAGATGAGGCGATTATGCGCCATCAGCAGGCCATCCACTGGCAGCTGCACCCTGCTGTTTCCCTGTCCATTCCTCACATGTGTGTTTTCCATCCTCTTTTCTTGAGGTTCCCAGTTTCGTGCCAAAGCTTCCCCTGTGCAGACAGCCTTGGTCCCTTGAAAAAAAATGCATCGAGTCTCCCTTGACTTCAATGGGGTTCCGTTTGTCGGAACTGTCACGCACTCGAGGCATCGGGAAAAGTTTCAATCTCAGACATACGAGTATCCACTGTACGCCGAGCATATTTAGCTCGCACAGTCCGTTCTAATGAATGCCAGCTATCATATCTGAGCTAACAAATATTCTAAAACAAGCAAAGGAGAATAAACTGATTTCAGAAAGGGAGGATGACCACAGATTGATTCCTTTTATAGCAAACCAAAAAGTCACAAAGGGTATCCATCATTAAAGGGATATCCAATTGTGTCAGGTGTAAATAACCAAAAACACAAAAGATGGGGTAATGGTAGAAGTCTAAATAGTAGGTCCCACATCCGAGATGTACTCGTAAACACAAACAGAAAAAAGGCAGATGTATATGGGTAAACAAATAACAAACTTTATTGAAATAAATGTGATTTATAAAAGCAATTAAAAGCCCTATAAAGAAGGGTGAAATAACAAAGATACTCCCAAAAATTCAAATAAGGTAAGAAAATTGCATAGCACAAAAATATCAAGGCAAATACATACAGGTCATACACGGCTACACCATCCAGAAAAAAGGTTACAGAGGTCGGGACACAAAGGTATATGGTAGTACTCTAATGGAAATATATTGTAATAATAATGCCCAACATATATTGAAAGTGTAGACAAAAGGGTGATATTACCGTTTAGAAGATGGTGAATGGGGAGAGAGGATGCCCAAAATGTAAATAAATAATGTAAATGTAAATAACCAAACACAAAGTTTGAGTTCTTATTTGGACAGTACTGAGATCCTTTGTTCTATCACTACCTTCATATGTGGGGGACACAATGGAGGTACGCAAAAGGGTTGGAGGCAGTAAAACATTTCTTATATTTCTAGACACACAATATGGAGCTCACAACAGATTCATCATAGTATCATAGTATATAAGGCTGGAAAAAGACGCAAGTCCATCAAGTCCAACCTTTAAGAATTAAATAAATGTTTTATACCCATAACCCATTATATTTTTTCCCTCCAGAAAGGCATCCAGGCCTCTCTTGAACATGTACATAGAGTCCGCCATAACAACCTCCTGCGGCAGAGAGTTCCATAGTCTCACTGCTCGTACAGTAAAGAACCTTTGTCTATGTTGATGGTAGAACCTCCCCTCCTCTAGCTGTAGAGGATGCCCCCTTGTCCTGGTCACAGGCCGAGGTATAAAAAGATCTTTGGAGAGATCCTTGTACTGTCAGTTCAGGTATTTGTACATTGTAATGAGGACTCCCCTCAGTCATCTTTTTTCTAAACTGAATAATCCCAAATTTTGTAATATGTTATTGTATTCTAATCCCCCCATTCCCCTAATAATCCTGGCTGCTCTCCTCTGCACCCGTTCCAGCTCTACTATATCCTTTTTATACACTGGTGCCCAAAACTGTATACCTGCTGCAGTATATTCTCAGCACAACTTTCCCTGAGCATAAACATATGCAAATCTGTATCCTGGCTGGTGGGAGAGTAAGGTGGTATTCATGAAGGAGATGAATAAATGGACACAATTCATCTTTGATGTGCTTCTGATGATGTGCTTCTGATTTGCGTAGGCACTAAGCACTAAGGAAGAATTTTCCTCCTTTGTCAGACAGTAAAATATCAATGAACTTAGGATATTTTTTAAAGCAGAGATACAGGATAGGTCTAGTTCTTTTCTGGACCTTCTGTTCACAAAGAATAATGGAGGTGACTTGAAAACCCCTGTTTTTCATAAAAAAAAACTGCAAAAATCTCAGAGATCCACTCATAAAATATATTGAAATACAACTGTATACATAGTATTACATAACAAGCACAATCACTACAGGCATTGTTACTGTTTTACTTCTGGTGGTGGACCAATCATTGTCTTCTTGTATACTATAAATTACAACATGTTCTCACATTCCCTCAATAGCTCAGTATTATATTCGAAAGGTCACTTGTTTGAATCAAAGAGCAGGCATGTTAAAGATTTCCCAATTTTATCGATAGTAGACTCTCAGTTGATAGAACTGCCAATAGGAGAAATCACAGACATGCATGCACTACGTGATAAACCCCAAATCTCTTCAATGTTGTGATAAGAAGCATTGCCCCGAGTTTGAAAAGAGTACAGAAAGTGGAATAGGTTGATTTGGATTGATGAAATGAAAGTGAATAGACTGATATCAGATGGGTACAAATGGATCTTGAAGAATCAAGGGTAAAGAGGACTAATGGATAGAGAAATAGAAGAAACTGTGAAGTTTGATGAAGGAAGCCCGATGATTTGGGGTTGTTTCATAGCCAAAGGTATTGAATATTTGACCGGGATCAATTCCATGCCCCTTTCACTATACCACAACCTCCATTGAAAAGTGTCTCAAACGCATAATAAATCTGTAACATTTGTGAGGCAGCATTCTGCTGCTTTTAGTCACCCCCATTGTGTGTGGTCAAATGGTGAAAGCACAATGTATGTCCTATATTTGGAGAATTGTTTGATTGGTATTTTATGTAATAAATGCTGGAATGTGGGGTTGGGAAAGTAAACTGCTAAATGTGCGCTCAAACAAGACAAGAGACGCTCATTATGCTATCTAGGGGTGTGACTTAATGTGTTACAGGTGGTCGCACCCGAGCCTTAGTGTCTTGTGTCCACATGAGAAAACCATCACTATAAATGATATATTAAAGTCAGAGGGCCTGGTACATATTTTGCTTTAAGGTCCAGCAGCTTTAAGCTACTAACACTTATATATCGCTTACACTTATATACTGCATATCATTATACATTCAAACTCATTAGGGTTTCATTTAGTTCTAATTTGTACAACTGGATCATAAAAATTTATAGCATGAAACCAAACACAAGACTGTAAGGAGGGGAAGAGGAATGATGTGGGAGTCAAAATGTTATCTTTATCTTTGTAGAGCCATTTAGTATTTGGTTCCATCTTTCCACATTAAATAACAATTGCTTCATGACTGTGTTTCAAATGACAATAAAAAACAATTGTCTACAAGATATTATCATTTTACCAGATGTTTATGAAATGATCCAAATGTTTTCTTTCTTAAACAGATGCAACAACTGCTCCTCCTTCAACCGTTATTAATCAGACAGAAAACTTTGCAAGAATAACATTTAAGCCCAATGTGCTCCAGCAAGCAAAGATCATTCAGAATGGGATATTGGGGGATTTTGTTGTTCGTTATGATGTCAGAAGAGAGCTCAGTGTTGGGGATATTCAGGTAAGTGAATGTAGAACAAACTCAGATTCAAGACAGTTGAAGATTCAAGGAACAATTACCGATGAAGGTTTCACTGATCTGTGGCTTGTGGAGACCGTTCACAGACTGCTGTAAATTCTAGCCATTCGTAGCGTGTAGCAACGATCGCACCTGATGCATGATATCGTGACCGTTCGGAGTCAAGGCAGCTATTCACTTCTTTCTAATGGCAAAGTCTGACAGAAAACTGGCAGAAGTCTCAGTTTAATATTTTCCACATATATGTTTTACTAAATAATGAAATCTTGAGGTTGGGCTAACCTTTTTTTATGTGTGGTTTATAATTACATCTTATTATTGATGATGTTATTCTGCGCTTCTGGTGAGTTCTGAATTAAACATTTCTAGTGTACAGCTCGGCATCTCCTATGAATTATATGTTCTTCAAATCAATGAAAAAAAAAAAAAATATATATATATATTATATTATATATATATATCATATATACCATATAAATTAAGGCATCTGGGAGTTGGCAACTGCACGCATAATCGTTTGATATTTGAAGATAAGTTCCTGCCAGTGTCTTCATCCACTTGTTCATAGCATATATTTATGTAGGAATGCATAGAGTAAAATTGTCCGACGAACGAATGTTCGGTGTATCACACTTATCTGCAAATAGGTTAGAGGCGCAGTGATGCGAACTCTTTAGAGCGCTTAGTGCCCAAACTTCAAGGCCAAAAGCCACATTATGTTATACAATGTGTCCAATCACAGCATTAAATCAGTAATTTTTCCCCTTGTTCTTTGACAACTGTTAGTCGTTCATCGGGCCTCCTAAAGACACTCACGGTAAGAGAACATTGAAAGTAGAGGACGATTCTAGTCTTCATTGTAGGAGATATTAGGAAGATGCTTTGAGTCCTGTCTGGTGATCTTCATGCTGTGGTGTATGGCTTGGGTGCCCACAGAGAAGGGCTCCGAGTGCCGCCCATCCCTCTTTGGCACGTCAGTGCCTATAGGTCGCCCCACCATGGGTTAGGGGTCTTTATTGTCCAAAGGCAACTATCTTAATCCAATTAAGCTTTCAGCATTTTTGACCTGGAATAATGTTGTAAAAAATAATTTTCAATCTAATCCGTAGATTTAAGACTGGACTATAGATTGTGCTGCGCCCATCGAAACCCAAGTTTAAGTTACAGGTTAGAGGAGAATGTAAAGTGTTGCTCGAAGATTTGAAAATTTGGTAAAAGGCAACACTATTTAATTGCAAACCAAAAGAAGGTGCAATTCTTGGAATATATTCAGTTTTGAAGTCTATTTATCACAAGTTACCTTTGTCACTTTTATCTAGGTTTTAAATGGATACTTTGTGCATTACTTTGCACCTACAGATCTGCCTCCACTGCCAAAGAATGTAGTTTTTGTGATTGACACAAGTGCATCTATGGTAGGAACTAAAATAAGACAGGTAAGTGCAATGCCATATAGTTGTGAATATGTCGAGATGAGAATACAGTGGGCTCATTCACACTGCTGCTATGATCTGCTCACATGCGACCAGACCATGGCCCCATAGGTTTCTATGGCTCCATGTCACAGAATGGCTCCTCCTTCTGGCTCTCTGCTCACCCGGGAGCTGTTCCAGGTGAGCACATGGCCCTGGGAATGGCCCCTTAGGAAGATGACTTATAGCAATGTGCTAGTGATGGTGAAATTGATTTCTGTTGTTATTATAAGGGGGTGGTTTATACAATGTATAGGGGCTTCCACAGTTGTGTTCTAAATGGTATACTTTCTGTACTTTCCTCACTGTTTTCTAGATATCTGCATGCTTTCTTGTTAAAGCAAGCTTCTATGTTTACTACTTGTGAATAAAAATTAGTCCCAGGTCATGTGATGTCACACAGATGTACAGCTCATTAGAACACACAGTTCTGATTACTTACTCTCTATGATAATAATGACCCGAGGGCTTTATCAAGATGTCCCTGTCAGAGTCCCTGCCGGAGTCCATGTCAGAGATATGGACGCAGGTGAGGAGATTTATCATAAGCCAGTGCTTATACGCCCAATGCCTGCCCACTCTGACAGCTGTCGTGTCCCTTTACATGTCCCAACGGACTCTACCTCTTGCATATTGGATGTGCTAGTCCATGTTCAGGTCAGGCTGCAGTCAGAAAGAATCCAGAATTCAAGCTGTTGGCAGCAGATGGACAGAATCCAGAGGTATCCCACTGTATAATTATACATTGGGTTACATCGCCGTGGACTACCCCTCCCCCCGAATGCGGTGGGATTAGCTGCTGCTGATGAATGGGGTAGTAACAAAGGACAGTAACAGGGCCGGCTCCAGGTTCTAGTGGGCCCCGGGGCGACAGAGCCTTAGTGGGCCCCTCCTTGGACCGCCCTCCAGTGGCCACACTGCACCCCCTCCCCCTGCGGACACACTGACCCTGGGGACACACTGATCCCCCCCACCCCCCCGGGGACACACTACTTGGAATAGACTGGGATCAGATGGGTCAAATGGATCTTGAGAAATCAGAGGTAAAGAGGACTAATGGGAATAGAATAGAGAAACTTGAAGTTTGATGAAGGAAGCCCGATTATTTGGGTTGTTTCATAGCCAAAGGTATTGAATAATTTTTTTTGACCGGATCAATTCCATTCCCCTTTCCCACTAACACAACCTCCATTGAAAGTGTCTCAAACGCATAATAATCTGTAACATTTGTGAGGCAGCATTCTGCTGCTTTAGTCACCCCCATTGTGTGTGTCAAATGGTGAAAGCACAATGTATGTCCTATATTTGAGAATTGTTTGATTGGTATTTTATGTAATAAATGCTGGGATGTGGGTTGGGAAAGTAAACTGCTAATGTGCGCTCAACAAGACAAGAGACGCTCATTATGCTATCCAGGGGTGTGACTTAATGTGTTACAGGTGGTCGCACACCGAGCCTTAGTGTCTTGTGTCCACATGAAAAAACCATACTATAATGATATATTAAAGTCAGAGGGCCTGGTACATATTTTGCTTTAAGGTCAGCAGCTTTAAGCTACTAACACTTATAATCGCTTACACTTATATACTGCATATCATATACATTCAAACTCATTAGGGTTTCATTTAGTTCTAATTTGTACAACTGGATCATAAAAATTTATAGCATGAACCCAACACTGACTGTAAGGAGGGGAAGAGGAATGATGTGGGAGTCCAAAATGTTATCTTTATCTTTGTAGAGCCATTAGTATTTGGTTCCATCTTTCCACATTAAAAACAATTGCTTCATGGACTGTGTTTCAAAGACTAAAAAAACAATTGTCACAAGATTATCATTTTACCAGATGTTTTATGAATGTATCCATGTTTTCTTTCTTAACAGATGCAACAACTGCTCCTCCTTCAACGTTATTAATCAGACAGAAAACTTTGCAAGAAGAACATTTAAGCCCATGTGCTCCAGCAAGCAAAGATCATTCAGAATGGATATTGGGGGATTTTTTGTTCGTTATGATGTCAGAAGAGAGCTCAGTGTTGGGGATATTCAGGTAGTGAATGTAGAACAAACTCAGATTCAAGACTTGAAGATTCAAGAACAATACGTGAAGGTTTCACTGATCTGTGGCTTTGTGAGACCGTTCCCAGGACTGTCTGTAATTCTAGCCATTCGTAGCGTGTAGCAGAGACGGCACTTGCATGATTCGTGACGTTTCGGAGGTCACAGGCAGTTTGCACATTCTTTCTAATGCAAAGTCTGACAGAAAACTGGCAAAGTCAGTTTAATAGATTTGCCACAATATGTTTTACCTAAATATGAAATCTTTGAGGTTGGGGCTAACCTTTTTTTATGGTGGTTTATAATTACATCTTATTATTGATGAATGTTATATCTGCCTTCTGGTGATTCTGAATTAAACATTCTGTGTACAGCTGCATCTCCTATGAAATTATATGTTTTCAAATAATGAAAAAAAAAAAAAATATATATATATATATATATATATATATATATATATATATACATATAAAATAAGGATCGGGAGTTGAACTCAACCTAATCTTTGATATTTGAAGAAAGTCTCTGCCAGATGTCTCATGCCACTTGTTCATACATATATTTAGGAATCAAGAGTAATTGTCGACTGAACAAATGCTCGGGTATCAACTTATCTCAAATAGGTTAGGGCAGTGATGGCGAACCTTTTAGAGCCTGAGTGCCCAAACTTCAACCAAAAGCCACTTATTTATTGCAAAGTGCCAGCACAGCAATTAAACAGTAATTTATTTCTCCTTGTTCTTTGACAACTGTTAGTCGTTCAGCCTCCTAAAGACACCAACCTTTGAAAGGGGAGGGCAAATTTGCCTATCATTGTAGGAGATAATGTTAGGAAGTCTTTGAGTCCTGTCTGGTGACTTCATGCTGTGGTGATGGCCTGGGTGCCCAAAGAGAGGGCTCCGAGTGCCGCCTCTGGCACCAGTGCCATAGGTTCGCCACCACTTGGTTAGGGTCTTTATTGTCCAAAGGCAACTACTAACATCCAATTAGAGCAGTGTTCAGCATTTTTGACCTGGAATAATGTTTGTAAAAAAATTTTCAATCTAATCCGTAGATTTAAGACTGGACTATAGATGTGCTGCCCCATCGAAACCCAGTTAAGTTACAGGTTAGAGGAGAATGTAAAGTGTGCTCGCATGATTGAAAATTTGGTAAAAGGCAACACTATTAATTGCAAACCAAAAAAGGTGCAATTCTTGGAATATATCAGTTTTGAGTCTATAACACAAGTTACCTTTGTCACTTTTATCTAGGTTTTAAATGAATACTTTGTGCATCTTTGCACCACAGATTGCCCCACTGCCAAAGAATGTAGTTTTTGTGATTGACACAAGCGCATCTATGGTAGGAACTAAATAAGACAGGTAAGTGCAATGCCATATAGTTGTGAATATGTCGAGATGAGAATACTGGGCTCATTCACACTGCCGCTATGATCTGGCTCACATGCGACCAGACCATGGCGCCATAGGTTTCTATGGCTCATGTCACAGAATGGCTCCTCCTTCTGGCTCCTGCTCACCCGGACTGTTCCAGGTGAGCACATGGCCTGGGAATGGCCCCTTAGGAGATGACTTATAGCAATGTGCTAGTGATGGTGAAATGGATTTCTGTTGTTATTATAAGGGGGGTTTATACAAGTAGGCTTCAAGTTGCAATGTTCTTTTTACTTACGTCAATTCATCAGCAGCTCATGTACTATGAACCATCATTTCAGATTGTACGTATAAACACAGTCTGATACTTACTCTCTATGATAACAGACCCGAGGGCTTTATCAAGATGTCCCTGTCAGAGTCCCTGCCGGAGTCCATGTCAGAGATGGAACGCAGGTGAGGAATTTTCATAAGCCAGTGCTTATACGCCCAATGCCTGCCCACTCTGACAGCTGTCGGTGTCCCTTTACTGTCCCAACGGACTCTACCTCTTGCATATTGGATGTGCTAGCCATGTTCAGGTCAGGCTGCAGTCAGAAAGAATCCAGAATTCAAGCTGTTGCAGCAGATGGACAGAATCCAGAGGTATCCCCCTGTATAATTATACATTGGGTTACATCGCCGTGGGACTAACCCCTCCCCCGAATGCGGTGGGATTAGCTGCTGCTGATGATTGTGGTAGTAACAAAGGACAGTAACAGGGCCGGCTCCAGATTCTAGTGGGCCCCGGGGCGACAGAGCCTTAGTGGTGCCCCTCCTTGACCGCCTCCCTGGCCACACTTCCCCCTCCCCCTGCGGACACACTGACCCTGGGGAACACACTGATCCCCCCCCCCCCCCCGGGGACACACTGATCCCCCCCTGCGGACACACTGAACCCCCCCCCCCTGCGTGACCCCACCAACTGACCCCCCTGCCACGACACCCTGAACAACCCCCCCTCCCCCTGTGGACACAATTACCCCCCCGCTGACACACTAAAGCCCCCGCCCGCGACACACGCCTGACTCCCCTCCGGAAAAGAAAAAGAAAAAATTTACCTTTCCCTGTTCCCCCGGAGCAGCGCCTCCAGCTGTCTTCGTCCTGGCCTCTCGTACCGCGGGCTCTGAAGCCGGCACACGTGATCCGATGACGTCATCATGTGCGCCGGCTTCAAAGCCGTCGCATACCCTGCGGAGCGCTGCATCGTGGGAACCGGGACAGGTGAGTTGTAGATTCTGCCTCTATGCTGCGCTCCCGACCACAGAAAAGGCAGAAAAGCGATCGATCCGGATGGTGATCAATTGTACCAGTGTCTTATAGCGACAGTGGTACAATTGATCCGGGGGGGCCCCTCCAGTACCCCGGGGCCCCGGCACTTGCCCGGATTGGCCGGGTGCTGGCGCCGGGCCTGGACAGTAACATCACCGGGTCCCCCCTCCTGCCAAGCGACGTATATGGCTACAGATTCTAGGGATTGTCTTTCTAGTACTTATTACAGTGTAGAAGTAACCACTGTACTATGATGAGATTAAAAGACTAAAGATGTCACTACTTGCATATTTTTCAGTACTTTACATGTGTCTGAAACATTCAGTGGTTTTCTGCCTTGTAATAATAAGTTACAGTTTATGCAATATTCAGCTAAAAAATCCTCCGTCAATGCCAATGCAGAGGCCTCCGATGCTGGATAAGAAATCCAGGCCTTGACCCTGAGAAGCATTCCTCTGTAGTTCAGGATAGCTGCCAGAGGAACGGAGCTCTGTAATAACACAAATGGCTGCTTTCCAATGGGAACTGCTCTAAGCTGTGCCAAAGAAACTCCATGGCTGCTGCTGAGCAAACAGTAAAGCTAATTTCAATACAAGCAATTCCCAGAGCATCTCTAGTCACGTACTGAATAGACACACAAAGTTGCATTGAGGCATAAAATGTAATCACTAGGCATGTGCAGAAAACAGTATACCACAGTATACCTGCCATTACAGTAATGTGTTCATTCTTGTCCTGACCTGTGGTCTATTACACGCTACTCTAGGAATGTGTGTAAACAACAGAAGACTTCAGTATATTCTTATACATTTTTATACAGCAACTATACATAGCTCTGCCATCTTCATAAGCCAGTTCTGCAGTGTTAACCTGAATTATTTTTTACATACAATACAGACCAAAAGTTTGGACACACCTTCTCATTCAAAGAGTTTTCTGTATTTTCATGACTATAAAAATTGTAGATTTACACCGAAGGAATCAAAACTATGAATTAAGACATATGGAATGATATACTTCACAAAAAGTGAAAATATGTCTTATATTCTAGGTTCTTCAAAGTAGCCACCTTTTTCTTTAATTACTGATTTGCACACTCTCTGAAAATGTTTTCACATCACAGTTGTGCCCTGTCAGGTTTAATAAGAGGGATTTCTTGCCTTATAAATGGGATTGGGACCACCAGTTGTGTTATGCAGAAGTCAGGTGGATACACAGCTAGAAATGGCTAGAAAAAAGAAGCAAAAAAAAAACGAATGGCCATCATTACTATAAGAAATTAAGGTCCGTCTGAAAAATTGGGAAAACTTTGAAAGTGTCCTCAAGCGGTACAAAAAAATTGGCTCACATGAGGACCGCCCCAAGAAAGGAAGACCAGAAATCGCAGGTTATCAAAAGCTCAGATTAGAGACCAGGTCAATGCCACACAGAGTTCTAGCAGCAGACACATCTCTACAACAACTGGTAAGAGGAGACTGTGTGCAGCAGCCTTTATGGTAAAATAGCTGCTAGGAAACTACTGCTAAGGAGAGGAAACAAGCAGAAGAGACTTGTTTGAGCTAAAGAACACAAGGAATGGACATTAGACCAGTGGAAATCTCTTCTTTGGTCTGATGAGTCCAAATTTGAGATCTTTGGTTCCAACCACCATTTCTTGGTGTAATGCAGAAAAGGTGAACGAATGGACTCTACATGCCTGGATCCCATCGTGAAGCATGGAGGAGGAGGTGTGATGGTGTGGAGGTGCTTTGCTGGTGACATTGTTGGGGATTTATTCAAAATTGAAGGTATACTGAACCAGCATGGTTACCACACCATCTTGCAGTGGCATACTACTCAATACAGTTTGCGTTTTATTTTTAAACAGGACAATGCGTGTAAGGGCTTTTTGACCAAGAAGGAGAGTGATGGGGTTCCTTTGCCAGATGACCTGGCCTATACAGTGACCAGACCTGAACCCAAACATAGATGATTTGGGGGGAGCTGAACCACAGAGTGAAGGCCAAAAGGGCCAACAAGTGCTAAGCATCTCTGGGAACTCCTTCAAGACTGTTGGAAGACCATTTTAGGCAACTCCTTCTTGAAGCTCATCAAGAGAATGCCAAGAGTGTGCAAAGCAGTAATCAAAGCAAAAGGTGTCTACTTTGAAGAACCTGTAATATAATAATAATAATCTTAATTTATAAAGTGCCATCGAATTCCGTAGCGCTTTAGAAATCATAAAGGACATATACAAATATAAACAAATGTACAAACATTCATATGGAACAATAGGAGTGAGGGCCCTGCTTGCAAGAGCTTACATTCTATGACAGTGAAGGGGTTGAGAAAGGGGAGTTGATGGAGTAGCACTGTGGTATCCTGGATTAAGATCCGTGTGGGTGCCCAGCTCAGGGACTCTGGCTCAGGAGACCCTTAAACCCAATAACAAGTTCCACAACCGAGGAGCGCAACTCCCCTGATTCAATGGTGATATTCTTACACCAGTGGAACAAAAGATACACAATGTTTCAGCTATCTCATGTAGCCATTTTCAATATGGGCTACTTGAAATAGGGCTACATTGATGATCGCTGAAACGTTGTATCTTTTATCCACTGGTGCAATAAATATCACCACAGTGATAGGTTGTCACAGAGGTTAAAAGAGATTGATAATAATTGTCCAACCATTCTTTATAGGGAACAATATAAATCAAAAATGAATAATAATGAATAAATAAAAATTCTGCTGCTTGAGCCAGCCATCAGCCGCCATCTTCTTTACAAGGTAAAAGTGACTGCAAAGAAGCCTGGAGCTTGGTATATATCTGGTGTTTGCCGGATAACAGATCGGAGGAGATCACAGGATGGATTAGTAAAGAGAGTTGACATTTCATGCAGAGAATTCATTCATTCCAGAGAATTGGTGCAACTCGGGAGAGTCTTGGAGATGTGCATGAGAGGTTCGAATTAAGGTAGATTATCTAATATCACTGGCAAATCGAAGAGAAGGTTGGGGGGCGTAGACTAGATGAGAGAACGAGATAGGAGGTGCCGCATTTTCATCAGCTTTGTGGATGAGGTTATTATTTTAACTGAATTGGAAGGACAGCCCAGTGCAGTGATTTGGCACAAACTGGTGGCTATCCGTGTATCATGGTCTGACAGACAAGCCTGGTCTGCTGCAGGCAGAGGAGTTTAGTGAGTGGAAGACCGATTAGTAGGGAGTTACAGTAGTCTAGTCGAGAGTGAATCCTCTTAGCATTTTAGAGGTTTCAATTGTCAGAAATGGTCAGATTCTGGAGATGTTTCTGAGATGCATTCGGCATCTGAGTCCAGCACAACCCCAAGACAGTGGGCCTGCTGCCTCGGTGCTATAGTGATACCACAGACCAAGATGGAGAAATCATGGTCGGGTCGGTTAGTAGATGATGGAAAGACAAGAAGTTCAGTCCTAGAAAGATTCAAGAAGAAAGAGGACATGATGTTAGAGACAGCAGCGAGAAATTCACTAGTGTTCTGGATTAAGGCAGGGGTAATGTTAAGTGCAGAAGTATATAGCTGGGTATCATCAGCATAGAGATGATACTGGAAACCAAATCTGAGGATGGTTTGTCCAATGGGGGCAATATGGAGGGAAAAGAGGAGAGGACCTAGGACTGAGCCTCGAGGAACCCCACCACTAAGAGCAAGATGAGAAGAGAAAGACCCAAAAAAGGAGATACTGAAAGTGAGGAGAGAGAAGACCAAGAAAACCAACCAAGAATATATAGAACATATTTTCAGTAGTTTCACACTTTTTTGTTAAGTTTATAGTGCTACATGTGTAAATTCATAGTTTGATGCCTTCAATTTGAATCTACAATTTTTATAGCCATGAAAATACAAAAAACTCTTTGAATGAGAAGGTGTGTACAAACTTTTGGCCTGCGCTGTACATGAAATGAGTGGCATCTTGGAGGTTCTGTGGGATGGAAATCTCAAAGAAGATGCTGCCTCCGACCTGTTAGGATTTTGTAGGGTTCAACGTTTGAAACACACTGATATTATCCTAAGATTTCTTAAGCACATCTTATGGCTGCGAAACCTAATGGAACAACAAAGTAAAGCCAAACTAAAAACAGTAGAAAGGGCACAGAATAGTTCCCTCTGGAGTTTACTGATTATTTTATTATTATTTTTGTTAATATCTGAATAAAATTTATTTTTCTATTTTCTTAACATGATTTTGGAGTTTGCCATTTTTGTTTAATTGTTCTGTTTGTTTAACGTATGGTGGCCAGACGGAGGCAACGACTATGCCTTCGTCTGCCACTATTGGTCAACGCAACCTATACGCTAAGCACGCTAAACAAGTCTTACATAAGGCACATGGACTGTAGGCAGAAATAGTCCAGATATGTTTGGCCGATTCGCCAAAATCTGATCACGTGCGCCAAAAACCCCTGTGCAATTCAGGAAATTTTCGGGAAACCAGACGGAGATGTGTCCGACAGACCCTTAGTAAATGTGCCCCTGTGTGTTTTCACCAACTTCCTAATATATATGATGGTACGTATTGCAAACATATGATATACTTTAACATATAAAACAAAAGAAAATTATCAGAAGATGTCTGAGTGTCCATAATTAATTAAAAAAAAACCTACAATATGAAGTATTTTACATTATTTTACATTTATTAGAGATGTTTTTACCTGAGAACAAGCATATTCTTATGATAACACCACATTCAGTGCACCAAAACCATGTTAAATGTATTAAATATCAGTGTGCTGAAGAGGACACCCACTGAAGCACTACATTGTCTGGCCACAATGGCTTTTATTATTGAAGTGACATTTCAGTGATGGATTGAATCACATCATTTTTTTCTTGTTAAAGAAGATCTACAGCTGGTTGAGCTCATGGGCCCATCTAGGGTACATCAGCTTCTCATGTACAAATAATCCTTTGTATTCACAATCATCTATGCAAAATCTATGGTCATTTTTTATCTTCTTTGAGGACCCAAATCAGTGAGGAGAGGGATTTCACAAAGTTTACAATTACAGAGACTCTCATAGTTTAGATGCTAGTCTATCTTACAAGCTGTTGCTTTTTGGATGAATACCAAGGTAACGTGAAAGCCAAGCCAAATCATCAGCACACTTAATGTTACTAAAACTCTACCCATTGTCTGTTACACTGCAGCTTAAACTACAGAGAGTATCCTACTAGGCGGAAAGAATGCAGAAAAATGGCTGCATAGAGACTGATGCTGAAAAGTGACATCGACTATTTCCAACCGTGTAAATACACTGTAGAAAAGTGCATGTGAATAGGGTTTTCTAAACTCCATTTACAATACTGTGGATTTTTCATGTGAAATCTGCACTAAAAATGTGAACTGAACATGCTGCATGTGGATGTGACTTTAGTGTTTACACTTTATATTCAGACATTTCCATCCAGATTTACTAAATGTCTAAAATTAGATAGTGTAGAGCTAGAGTAGACACCTTAAACTGCTCCAGATCAACAGAGTATAGGAAAAATACCATAAGCAACAATAATAGAAAAAATATGTGTTACTGTCTGGGATAAAAACTTGTGGGTGCTGGGGCGTAACATGGCAAACTTTTAGAAAGCGACATAAAAATAATTATTTGTAAAATTATCTGGAACAAAAAGGGCAAACTTGAACGTGATTTGTGTGGGTGTATGGCAAAATGATGTAGTGTGACGTAGGGGTTTAGAAATGCCTGGCATGCTGTATGACTGCCTATTGTACCCGTCCTAACTGCTGGATTGTTCTACTAATACTGATGTAATATTTTTCTACATCAGTTGCCTCACTCTTAGATATTAGACCCTTGCTGAATTGAATCATTTTTCCCACAGACTAAAGAAGCTTTATTTACTATTCTTCGGGATCTGAGGCCTGATGATCACTTCAATATAATTGGATTTTCCAATAGGATCAAAGTATGGCAGCCAAATGAACTTGTAAAAGTTACTTCGAATAATATCCGAGATGCAAAGAAATTCATTTTTGGCTTGTCACCTACAGGAGGTAAGCACTGCATATTACTCAATATCTATTTTTTGTCAGCAACTTTCAATTTGAAGTTAAAAGTCCAACTACAGCACAAACATAATACATCAAAGCTAAAGTTTATATTGATCTGTCAGAGGATCAATGTGACAATGCATTATGGATACAAACTCAAGACCCTCTGATACTGAAA
This sequence comes from Engystomops pustulosus, assembly GCA_019512145.1. Lineage (NCBI taxonomy): Eukaryota > Metazoa > Chordata > Amphibia > Anura > Leptodactylidae > Engystomops > Engystomops pustulosus. Next base: position 89,302,112 of record CM033644.1, on the reverse strand, counting down.
AATGTCTGAAAACTCTCGCTCACCAATTTGTATGAAAAAATTAGCACATCCTTTGTCATTTTCTTAATCAAGAAATGAGAGATCTGACACAAAGAAGCCAAATGAATCTTTTTCGAGGACATTAAAAAGTCCATTAAAATCTATTGGCCTTTTACTTTTTCCATAGTTTTGATCCCCTGCTGAATCAGAATAACATGAAAATATGGTGCTAATGTCCACTTAGCCTACATAATTACTGTATTGCATTTTTGGTTCCTTGTAAGTAAAGCACAACCGCCATTTGAGAGAGCTGGCCGGGAGAGAGCTTAAAGGGTTAATACTCCCTGCTCAGAGCTGTGTAGATGGAGAGGAAAAAGAATCCAATCTTCAGCCTGGTAGACAGATCTACCTTGACAACAAAGAAGTAACACTAAAGGGCTCTTTGCAGCCTGTTTCTTTACAAACTAAACAGAATATCCTAATTTTCATTCCTAACACTAATCTAAATGATCTCAAATGACAGTCACTCTTTAACCCCTTAAGGACGCAGGGTTTTTCCGCTCATTTCTCGCTCTCCAACTTCAAAAATCCATAACTTTTTCATTTTTACGTGTACAGACCTGTGTGAGGGCTTATTTTGTGCGTAACAAATTTTACTTTCCCGTAATATTATTTATTTTAACATGCCGTGTACTGCGAAGCTGAAAAAAAAATTCCAAATGTGCACGTTCTTGTGGGCTGTTTTTTCGACTATGACTGTGCACTCAAAATAACACCTCATCTTTATTCTTTGGTTCGGTGCAATCGCGGTGATACCAAATTTATACAGGTTTTATTGTGTTTTAATACATTTTCAAAAATTAAACGAATGTGTACAAAAAAGAAAAAAATTTTTTTGCCATCTTCTGATGCTAATAACTTTTTCATACTTTGGTGCCCGGAGCTGTGTGAGGTGTCATTTTTTGCGAAATGAGGCGATGTTTTCATTGCTACCATTTTGAGGTCTGTGCGACATTTTGATAATTTTTTATTTCATTTTTTATGTGATGTAAAAAGGTGTAAAAGTCGCATTTCGGACATTTGGGCGCCATTTCGCGCCTCGGAGGTCACCGCCGTCCGTAACCGTTTTTTTATATTTTGATAGATCGGGCATTTTGGGACGCTGCGATACCTAATATGTTTGTGATTTTTACTGTTTATTATGTTTTATATCAGTTCTAGGGAAAGGGGGGTGATTTGAATTTTTAATATTTTATTAATTTTTTTTATTTTTTAAACTTTTTTTTCTTCTTTTTTTTTCCACTATTTCTTAGACCATCTAGGGTACATTAACCCTAGATGGTCAGATCACTCCTACCATATACTGCAATACTTCTGTATTGCAATATATGGCATTTTTGCAGGTCGTTCATTACAATGAGCCACTGGCTCATTGTAACGAATCTGCAGAAGCCATGTAGCCTCGTGTCAAAAGAAGACCCGAGGCTACCATGGCAACCGATCGCCGCCCCCCCGATGACGTTCAAGGGTGCGGCGATCGTAATAAAGATGCAAGCACCGACCGCAAAATGCAAAAACCCCCACCTTTGTATGAAGAGGACTCAGCCCGTGAGCCCTCTTCATACACTTCTTATACCTCTGCGCCGTAGAGCTACGGCGCAGAACGTTAAGGGGTTAAAGGAAATTTACCACTCTGTTATAGTTGTATTCACCTTAAACTCCTTTTCTATGCGCGGCATTCTATTACAGCACAGCGCTGGGTGTATGGAGAGGGATCATGGGGAGAGCCATTACCTTCCATACAGGCTAGGTGTTTGCTGCATATTGCAATAAACACTAACCATTAACTCCCACTTTCAGGACTGCCACAGATCCCATGAAATAAAGGGGAGGCATTTGGAACTAATTTGGAAAGAAGCGTGAAAGGCTTGAATACAGAGCCCACAAGAAAATGGTGCAAATGCTTTTTTTTCGTCAATTACGACATTTTGAATCTTTTACCGCTTTGCAGTGCAGGGCATGGAATATTAAATAGAGTCACTGGAAAGTACAATTTGTGACACAAAAAAACAATCCCTCATACAGCTCTGTACATTAAAAAAAAACATAGGGAACAGAAAACGGAAACACAAAAATGAAAAAGCACCAAGCCGTTAAGGGATTAATACTGCAGGATGGCTTCCAGCAGGTGAATAAAGTTCCTATACTTTATTAGTAGGTAAAAAAGAACGTACCTTTATTTAAATAAAGGTAATTTATTTAACAAAAATTGTGCTGCAGCCCATGCAGTACATACTCTGTGCTGCCACAAGATTCGGCACGGGGGAGCAGCAGGGAGCAAGGAGGGAGATTGAGGGGCAGCACAGTGGTTAGAACTACAGCCTTGCAGGGCCTGCAAAGAGTTTCTATATTCTCTCCGTGATTGCGTGGGTTGTACTAGTAGGTTAATTAGATTGTGAGCCCCATTGGAAAAAGAGACCGATTTGGCAAGCTCTATGTAGCGCTGCGTAATCTATGTGCGCTATATAAATAAAAAAGACAGGTAGAGCTCCAGACATTGTTGCGGGGGGGGGGGGTTGAGGGTTGTAATGGTCAGAATCATTCATTTCAAAAAAATTTTAGATCTAGGTCATAAAACAAAAAATTAAATTAGAACTTTGCAGAATACCACCACAGAGATAGCTGATATTGGAGAATATCAGACCTGCCTATAATATCCCATTCACTCAAATACTTTATATTGTATTTTGTCTGTGCAATATAGCTTATACTGAAACATTCTATATTTTAGGAACAAATATAAATGGTGGAATCCAGGTGGCTTCGGATCTCCTCAATCATTACCTTGCTAATAATGGCAAGCATGAGAAGAGTGTCTCTCTGATTATATTCTTGACTGATGGACGACCTACAGACGGGGAAATTGAATCTAGCCGCATCTTAGGAAACACTAAAAATGCCATTCAAGAAAAGTTCTGTTTATTCAGCATAGGGATTGGTAATGATGTGGATTTTCATCTGTTAGAGAAACTATCTCTAGAAAATTGTGGCATGATGCGTCGGATCAGTGAAGATGAGGATGCTGCACTTCAACTTAAAGGGTATGTTATTTAAAGATGATACTAACACAAATCAAAAATTGTAAATGTTATCATTGAAATGAAATGGATGAGCTTTACTATTCTAATATTTTAGCTCCAAAGTCTCTACATGGTAAGAGAATCAAAGAGGTTATCCACTGATGACAAACCATTTGTGCACACATTAAAGGGGTTATTCACTTTCAGCAAATCATTTATATAGTTTGTATAACAAAAAGTTAGACAGTTTTCAATATACTTTCTTTATAAATTCCTCACAGTTTTCTAAATCTTTCTATTTAAAAGGAAGCTTCATTGGTTACTTCCTGTGGGTAAAAATCTGTCCCTGGTTATGTGATTTCACACAGGTTCCCCCTAAATTTTATGGAGGGGAGAGGAGATAATGAGACTGCTCTTAAGCCCCAGAGCATGGTTAATCCTCCTTTACAGTATTCTTCTATTTACCCTGTACTTTCTGCTAAGATATTCAATGACTCCAAATATAAAAATCTACTTCAAAATGTTACTTAATGAAACAAATGAATACTGTATTCATCAGAGAACCCTCTGCACTGCCGGCTGTGAAAGTACTAGCAATTTTTAAGTAACATTTTTCCAGTTTTTTGCCCAGTGTTGAGGCATGTTCCAGTATCCACACTGACCCCAGTACATAACCTGGCTCTTCTTTAAGCAAATAGAATATCATTTATAAAAGCTATTAATCAGTACATAAACTTATAAGACCAGATGGGACACATCTGCAGAGGAGCCTAATGTAACCACAGGAGTAGTCAATATGTTAATTGTAGTCTGTATCTAGCATCTGCTTATGTGTTTTTCACTGTGTGTGTATATATCATATGCTTAATGTGTTTTTCAATGTGTTATACGTAATATAGCTTCTTCAGAAGACCTACTCTCACCTAAAACAAAATGGCACTATTTTAAGGATTACTTACCGTGACCTCTCTAGTGCCTTCAATACCATTGATCCTGTTCTAATGAGCGATAAAATGACCAGCCTAAATATAAAGCCCAGAGTAGTTAACTAGGTACTTGATTACCTAACAGATAGGCAACAATTCGTTTAGGGCAAGATGTGGTCAAACATAGTGGCCAGCAAACAAGGGGCGTGCCTAGGTTCCTTTCTATCACCGTTCCTCTTTACCCTTTATACATGTGACTTAACCCATTGCTGTCACCTTCAAAAGTCCTCTGATGACATGGAAATAGTCAGCTATATAAAAGACAGAGGTGATGACCACTATAGGGACATTATTAACTCCTTTGCGGGATGGAGCGAAGGTAAAAATCTTAAAATAAACATATCCTTTTTCACCATTGTTGGCAGAGGAGGAATCAAAAGGGAAGAAAGCAAGATATCCATGATTATTAACAATTGGCACACCTCTGGGTCATTTTGGGGCAATTACTGAAATAACAGAAAATAGATAACATATATACTATTACAGCCGATGAATAGAGTAGAATCAGCAATTGCTACTGACAGATGAACTGTCAGAAAGCAAGGTTCCAGAACTCCCTCATCCTTAAAGCATTTGAACTATATAACAAATCGATCAGTACCAACAGGTCCCAACTGTTCTGAATACCTTCATCCCCCAATCAAACTCCAAAAAGCCCAACCACCCCCTGCCTTTCCCCGGATTATATGTTCCTCTACTGTGTACTTTCATTTTGTTATTATTTGATAGTTTTTGCGTTCCAATGTTTAACATGTTTATCTTGCTCAGATAATCTGTGCAAAGCGATTTTCCCAGGGGAATAATGAAGTTGTACTGTATAAACACTTGTTCGGACGTTACAATTCCTCTAGTCCCATATACATACACATTAATGTCAAGTCGAGTAGGAATGTCTTTTCAATGGAAAAAGGGGAAGAAGCTACTGCAGCCGGTTTTCTTAAAATGAACAAATTATTCTTTCTTTTAATACCTGCTATTTTGTAATTGCTTCCTGGTTTGTGTGGATTTACTATTTTAGCTTTAACCTCATTATGAAATTCAAGGAATGCCTAGGATGTATCTATGAATTCTTTGCCTTATCTTAAAGGGGTATTCCAGGAATAAGCATAATTCATATACAAATGGGCACTCAAAATATAAGTTAGTGTGTAATTAGTTGTTATTTAAAATTGTGCTCCCCTTAGCAGAAAATTAGAATTAGCAGAAGAATTAAAATGCTACTGGCCCTTTAATCAGTCCGTTAATTTCCTCCGCGCGGTCCGTTGCGGAGCAGACACAGGACAGAAGATGGCCGCTGGTCACATGTCCACATCACATGTCCTGCACCTGCCTTGGCAGGTCATGTGATCACCACTACGTTTGGCTGTAGTCGGTTGGTTGCAGTGCATCCAGTATGGTCAGTGTTGTGGTGATGGCAGTTACACATCATTACTATGGTAACAGAGCAAGAAAACCTGTTACATCATCACCGTGAGCAGAGCATAAGTGGTAGGAGGAGTAACTGAGAACTAAAGGATCATGGAACTGGTAGTTTCCAGTGGCGGCCATCTTAGTGATAACTCCACCTACTTTAGAGAGGCCATACATTTTGTAAATCATAAAATAAAACTATTTAAGCACCGTTTTGTGACTAATGACATTGAGTATTGTTGTATTCATTTATTTATATCATCATGGGTTTTTGTGTCAGACGTTCATATTCCCGGAATACCCCTTTAAGCCTTTACAAATGAAAATGTATAGTCCAAAGCAGCTGACGATTACTCAAAGAAGCAACAATATCTTCTGAACCATAATGATTGCAGTGAAACCCCAAACCAGGAGGACAAGGACATTGGGATTTTAACCTTGATTCCTATTGAGCTCAATAACTATCTAACAACTTTCTTTAGCTAAAAATTGTTTCCCATATATCCCCACAAATCAACTTTACTATACTGCCTGGCATCTGAGGGGTGTGTGTCCTGCTTGGTTGGCCACTCCCATCTACTTCTGCCCATGTCCCATGCCTCTTCTCAGCATATGTCATGTGGCCAGAGTATTGTCATCTAAGGTCCTTTATCCCGTCACATTTGCAACATTTACCCCATATATGTATCTGATCGTATGAAATCACAGCATGCCTCCATGAACTTCTACTTTTCCCCATGTCTCCATGGAGGCATGCTCTGATTTTATGTGATCAGATACAAACATGGGGTAGACGTTACAAATGATACAGGGTAAAGGACCTTAGATGACATCACCCAGGTTACATGAAGTGCCCAATCATGAAACAGTTAGATGACATCACCCAGGTTACATGAAGTGCCCAATCATGAAACAGTAGAGAAAAAGATAGCAAGATATGCAAATCAGTCCGCATAAAGGAGGATCCACACCAAAAGCAGCAACAATGTCAATACAAATCAGTGTGGTGTGTATGAATGATCCTCAAAGAGATATAGGTTGATTCAAATAACAAATACAAAGTTTATTGAACACGTAACACAATCTTGCGTTTTCCCCTTGCCCTCACCCTCACGATCAGCTCTTTCCCTGTTCATAACACACGCACCCAAACCACCGCAAACTGATTGAACTGCAACCTGTTGACACACCTTCAGTGTTTATACTCTCTGCCCCTACACTCTGCCCAAATACTGTTCATCTCCTGCGTTTCCACGTTTTGCATTTAACGCATACTGCTCATGTAGGCCAATCTCTACCGTCACTTCGGAACTCAATGTTCAGATCAAAAACCGAGGCCTATCCTACTGCCTCCCTGATAAACACGCCCCAAGAAAAGTTCACCACAACCGCCCCGTATGTCCTCCTCACAGCCCTATCTATGCTCCCTCACAAATCCCCCCGTCTTTGCCCCCCACCTCACAGCCCCTCTGATGCACTACTCCACCTACACCCCCTACTGTAATGTCCCCACCCCAGCCCCCCCCGTTTATGTCCCCTACAACACTTCCCCCTGTAGACTGTCCCCACATCACAGCTCCCCCCACTTAATGCCCCTCCCACAGTAGCACAGCTCCCCCTGTAATGGTCCCCACCACAGGCCTTCTTTCTGTAATAGCCCTCCTGTAATTCCCCTGTCCCCTATGCACGTATCATGATGAAGAGTGAAGGATGCCCGGGCAGCGGGGCAGATGTCCTGGCTCACTCTTGGGGCGATCACGGGCTTTCCATCCCAAGAATCCGTGCACAGGCGACGCGCCCCCGCTATGATCCCTTCAATTTCAGAAATTAATCTTCAGAAACATTTAATGGATTTTTTTGTAAGGGTTACACCATTCCATCTAGAACAGTGTTTTACACTGTTTATCATAATTATAGAACACCAATATATGACTATAGCCCATTAGAAAGATTATACGACTTGTCTGAAGGTTACAACAGTCAACCAATCCTAGGAGATGCTACAGCCCTTATGCTATTATACTTCCGCGATCGGCGGGCCACAGGACATCGCTATCTCTTCACGCAGTCCTGTGTGATTTTGGGGCCACTCTCTTCTTCCAGTTCTTTTCCACAGTTTCTGGCCTGTTTAGTTTCCTCTTGATCATACTTAACTTTGTCACCAAGGCATTTCCAAGGTTTTCTATTGGTTTGTATCAAGGACTCTGGACTGGGATTTCATTAACGGGACTGCCTGTACCATTTTGCTGTTGACAAGGGGGCATTGATGCTTTCAAGAAACTGCTGACGGACTGAGTGTAGAACAAGGAAGGACCATGGTTGTTAAAGAGCGGTGTCATGAGTACACACTCTGCATCCTCTTTTCTGTGACACTCAGTGACCTCCTCCCACCACCTTCACTGACTCTCTTTACATACTTCGTCTTTTCCCAATTTAGCACATTGTCCACAAACCAATCGGGGCACATTTTACTTAACCCGGTCCGCATTCTGCTGATCCAGCGGGCGGTCTCGCTGCACGGATTCGGGTCTCGGCTGGGATTTCAGATGGCTAGTTCCTCCGCCGTCCCCAGTGGCGCTGCAAACGCCGAAAATAATCTTAACGCCCCGGAATGCAACCTCCCATATAAGTGAAGGTGAGCGCCCCCGAGCCGACACATTTCTCGTTTTTTCCTTTAAACAAGCGCGTTTTTCCGAATACGTCGGGTTTTTTTCGTTCGGCCTCCAACCACGCCCCCGCTCCGTTTCAGGCGCTCCGCTTTCTCTTACTTGTCGTCGCGATATCCTTCCCATACGCTAATGCGCCCCAATCCTTCTCCATTGCGCCAAAAACCCGGGCAATTCATGTACCAGCGGCCGCAATCGGAATATTCCGGTACAAGAGTCGGGAAACAGCGAATCTGCCCTTAGTAAATACCCACCAATTTTGTTCCGACATAATGGGGCAACTTTATAATGGTCCCCCGCCACATATTTATTTCCGTCGGGTTTACCCGACAATTTTCCGTTTTGCGCTTGCGCCACATTTTAACAGGGGTTTTTGTCGCACGATGATCGGTTTGGCACAATGGTGGGCGCTGGGCTTCCTGTTACGATCCAACGGATTCCTGACAAACCGCGGGTTTAACAACTTACAAATTGTTCGCACTCGGAGATTGTGTCAGGGACGGGTAAGGAATGTACCCCATGTTCTAAATGTTACATTTTCTTTTACCGTGCAAAATGTATTTGCATTAGTATAGTTCCCCTCCTATTCTTATAGCACCATCTGTTCTGGAGTTTCATTCCTATTCACTGATAAGGGTTCCATTATGCCTGTAAAAAAAAAACAACTCTCTAATCTGGGCAATGGTAATGGACATGAATGTGTTTGTTCTGGAAAGTACACCCATAGCTCATTTGCCCATTCAACACCTTCCTGGTTTTCCAGGGTTGATAAACTGAACACCTGGATTGGAATAATGGCCCATTTAATAGGTTATAAGTAAACTATGTTACTCATTTCTCATAATCTTAAACCCTGAACAGCTGAAAGGAAATATCCAATCTGTTAATTAGTTTTGTATTTTTCAATGCCTCCAAACATACTACCCATGTTTTCCCATTTACAATCTCCCTTTACAGGCATTTGACTAGAATTATACATATTTGATCATATAGGATGAAATCACAGCGTCAAGTATTTTTTATATTGTAATTGTAAATGTTGAATAAGCATACTTATGTGGTTATTCATCAGTTGAATACGACACAGTAACAATTAAAGGGGTCTTCCAGGAATAAACGCATAAATTCATATAGAAATGGGTCATAAAAATATACGCTAATATGTAATTAGTTGTTATTTAAAATTTTGCTCCCCTTGCGATAATGCTGTTGCATAGAATGTAATGAAAGATTAAATGCCTACTGGTTCTTTAATCAGTGCGTATATTTCCTCCGCATGGTACATTGCAAGCAACAGGACGAAGATGCCCACCGGCCAGGGCAGTCCTGGTGATTACACTAATGTTGGTTTTGCAGTGATCCAGATGCCCGGTGTGTGGTGGTGGCAGTTACACATCATTCTCTGGTACAGAGCAGAAAACCTGTTGAATCATCACTGAGACCTGAATCATAAAGGGATGAGAGTTACTGATAACTAAAGTCAGCATGGGACTTGTAGTTTCCGAGTTGCGGGGCCATCTTATTGATAACTCCCCCTCCTTAGATGTCCCTAAATTTTCTACTCATTAAAATCTAAACTTTTAGCTCTTAAGCAGTTTTGTGACTAATGACATTGAGTGTGTTTACATCATTTATTTATATCTTATGGGTGTTTTGTGTCAAGACGTTCAATATTCCCGTAATAACCTCGCTACCCCTTTAAGTCTAATTCTGATGAAGATGCCAGGTTATTTTTTATATTGTACGAGACAATTGCACTTTATTGACTATCTGCTTGATTGATATTCTGATCGTAGAGCTGTTTCAATAGAGAAATTATACTTTCAGGGATTATCTCTTAATAAAGGCACATGACATTTAGTTATTGATGGGTGGTCATTAATTTTATACAAATGGAAATTAAAAACAAACGATCCTTTACTATTAATGTATACATACCAATATTTAACTAACTTCTGCTTCCTTCTTGAACCAGTAAAATTCAAGACTGTCGGTAGCAGAGCCACGACTCATATTTCTGACTTTTTTGGTCATTTCCATGCTTTGTATTTGCGCTATCGGCATCCAAAAGCAGTATAATAATGATGTTATACAATGAAATAACAAATTCGGTCTCACATCTGAGTGATGTCAGGTTATTTTTCTGTATCTTATCTCGTTTGTTTAATTTGCGTTTGGCATGATATAAAGATGTCTACATTAAAATGAAATTCCTCCCCTCCTCTCCCACAACATGATAGATTTGGTACTTTCTTCCAGTGCTCTGGAACAACACAACGAACTTTCATGCAGGCCAATACAGATATTTTTTTGGTGTGCTGCAGATATTTTCCGTACTAAATAAAGTTATATACTCCTGTTACTTAATCACGAAAGTAATTTACAACGGTGCTGTAAACCGTGCACAATGGCTACTTGTTTTGGGCTTTCTTATCATCTAAACCGCGGAAAGGAGCTGGAGTCAGGAAATGCAGAATATGTCAGGTGTCACTATGTAGAGGCCAGCTACGGTTTTTGGCAGATTCTAAAATCCATGAATTGACTGAACTTAAATAACTCAGCTAACGTTTACATAAAGCCATTTTCTCCTGCTTTCATCAGGAGGCAGACAGCACAAGAGCAACAGGAATATTACATCAGAAAGGGGGCTCTAATAACCCTGCCTTACTAATCGTCCCCATAATTCAGGGAATTACAAAATGCAATCAGATATTTGGTTTTCTTCTTTATCTTTTCTTTTCTTTCTTCTTCTTCCTAAAACCAATGGAAGATGTCAACAAACAAGGTGCCAAGATAAATGCAGACTTCAGAGATATTTTACTGTCCGAAGTCTATTAGTAACAGTATGGTGGGCAGTTTATGTAATGCTCCTTGAAATTCAGACAGTGTACTTTGCCTTCTTCCAAAACTCAGTATATTTTTTATTTTGCATTTGGGTTTTCACTCCACTCCTTCTACAAGGTTATAATCCAAGCTATTGTTTTTTTTCCACATTTACACGGCTATGTGTGGGCTTGTTATCTGCGGAAAGCTGAAAAAATCCAAATTGGTGGAAGTGCAAATATTGTGCACAGTTGTGCCATATCTATTATATACCTTACTCTGATCCCCCTTACCTGTGCTTTTTTAGATCGACTCTAGCCCACAAGGGCAAGGCTTCCCCAATAGGGCATTATACAGAAACTGACATGCTTCACACATCCAATAACCCCTAAGGTGCCTTGCTAAAAGCCGAACTAGAGACCACCTCAATGCTTTTAAAAATGAATCCACTCTATTTTCATAACGAAATCATCGATAAGCAGGAGGGAACATTACAAGCAGGATCACCTCAATACTAGTTAAATGACAAGTAATAGTTGCTATACCAACTTCACACCCCCTGCCAATCCCAAAACACTCATGGCCTTCTAGAGATGAGCGCAACAGGCTCCTGTCAAACCGAGCTGATTCTCGGTCGAGCAATTAGCGTACCGACTCTTGCTCGTATGCTCGGTACTATACTTTCGCCCGACTCGAGAAAATGGCAGCTTCCGCCGTTAGTTTCTGACTTTGGTGGCGGGCAGAAACAGAGCCCAATCACAAGCCATGAAGACTCTGCTCGCTTCCTAGCACTCCACCGCAGCCTGACGTGGTAAGCCAGCTATACACCGGTCAGAGTACCGTGGTTGGCTGCCCAAGATCACGGTGACCACTGGGATCAGCCTAGCGCGCTGCCGCCCCACGCCTCCCGCTTCATACTTCGTATCTCTTTGTCTTGGATGCCTGCTTATTCCTATAATGCTTCTTCTTTTCGTAATCTTTATTCTTTTCTTTCTCTCATCAGATTTTGTCTTTCTAGGATTCATACTTATTCTCGCCCATAACCCAACAATGATACCACCTCGGAATTATTGTTCTCGCACTACCTTTCTCCTTTGTCATTTTTTTTATGTAGTGTTATTTATTCATCTCTTACCGACTATTTTATTGACGGTAATCCGCAGGGTTTACCTTGTATTAAATCCATTTGTGTTTTTAGCTCTTCAGTTTGCACACATACATCACCATTCCCCCTCAAAACACAAGTGGGAAAATTTGTAGGGGTTATGATTTCATTAGGCACATGTCTGCCAAGTTGTATGTTTTGTTTTATCCGTGTGCTTATCCTTATTTAACGTCTTCCTAGTTTATTTGTTTAAATTAACTCATGTCATCTCATCTGGGCAATAGTAGCTTTGCTTTCATCTTGCCTAGAAAATCGCCATAGACATAGGGAGAACCAAAAACGGCTTACTTACGCTACATAGCGTATATATATTTGATTTCTCTGGTTGCACTCTGATGGTGTGCTGTACTTTGCTGTCATTAAGCAATCATACTAGCCAATTGTGAGCGGATTTTTCAGTTCTACCTTGCGACCAAAAAGGGATCTTTTTTTTTTTCATCGATTAGTTACTCCCATATCCATATTTTCATATACCTATTTTAAATTTTAGTAGTTGTTTTTGTATTTCAATTTCAATATCGTTCATAAGTCTTCCATTTTTTTCACTTTTTTATTATTCACTGTTTCTTTTTTTTAAATAGCTCCTACTTTTCATCTCATCTTGTCTAGTGTTGTGCTTTCATACTTGGCTAGAAGATTGCCATAGCATAGATATCATCGTTTGGTTTTTAAAACTCAAAAACCAAAAAAAAAAAAACAAACACAACAAAGTAAAAAAAAATAAGCTATAACTCTCTTTTAAAAAATGATTTAAAAAACCCGAGGCTTATGGGTAGAGGACTGGGCGGGACGTGGCCGTCCCAAAAAACCTACTGCATGGGTCAAGGCCGGGTCCTGGCCGGGTTGGCCCCCACCTGCGTATGAGGGAGCAGGGGAACTTCCGGCAGATCTACACTCCCTAGGTTTCATGTCTGAAGTTACTGGGACTCGTGGTAGAGCATGTTTGAGAGGAGCAAACTTGGTGGGCGAACAGGTGGTATGTCCGTGGTGCTGACAATGCTTTCGAGCAATTTGTCCCACCGTCATTCTTCACGCAGTCACCCATGTCACCCGAAATCGCCACTACTTTCCCCCGGGTCCCCTGTCTGCTGCCCCCTCCTCCTGGCACCTCCTCCTTCAGCCTCTTCCTTCCACGCGGTTGCACCGCGCCCTACTTCTCCTTTCCCTCCCTTTGTCCTCTTCTAGGTTCATTAGTCAAATCCACAATACCCCCTTCTTCCCCTTCTCCTCTAGCCTTCGCCCCCCCCCACCATCGTCCCCATCACCTCGCGGCGCATGGCTTCGTCCGTACCACGGATCCTCCACAGTCATATCCAGCCAGGTCTCCGCTCTCCATAACCGCTAGGACGCCTGGAGCGGAAACGCAAATATATTTACCCACTACCCCTCGCACTTGCCCAAGCCCTTAATGCTGCACGCTCCGATTGCTTAGCCTGGAGATGCTGCCCTATAGGCTAGTAGAGCCGAGGCCTTTCGCAACTCATGACGGCGGCCTCCCCTCGGTATTTTCGTGGGTTTGCTCTTGGATAGTGAGGGGAGAAAAAGGGGTATATTCGGGTGACTAGGGAGAAAGGTCCGCGACAGACCCTCGCCCTGGGGAGCCTATGATTCCCCTCTTTTCCTATCCCCATCCCGATCAAACCCCAATCACTTTTCATACAACCTACCTCCTTTCCTCTTAACCACCCTCCCTTTTCTGACAATGTCCACCTGACCACGGACACGGTGTACGAGTGCTGCTAGCCGGGCGGGACCACTTATATAATTCCGCTGACGGCACATTGAGTTAACTGGTGTAGGCTGGGAGCGAGTCCTACCCCTGCGGCTGGTAATATTCTTGCCGACTCCTGTAGTATTGCTGGGCCTACCGCGTCCGTGGTTTCAGTCCTAATATGCCTTCTCCTTCCTCCCACCCCTCCTCCACCATCCGCCCTCCCTCCGACTACCATCCCGTGGCACGTCTCCATCAATTCTGATATCTCTATTCACACTCCGTGCACAATTTTTCCTATCCAGCTCAGCTACCTCTGCTTTTCTCACCCTTCTGATCCCAATTCTATAAAATTCACCAAACACGCTCGAGGCGGACCGAGCCCTAAGAGCTATTACAGGGCATCACGGTGCGCCAACTGATCTGTGGCTGGCAAATAGACAGAGAAAATGAAGGACAGAAGCGAATATACAGGATGGGATTTGTCTATCACGCCGTATAATCCCTCATGGTTGTTGTGACACGGCCGTTAACCTGGTGGCGGCTCTGCAACTCCGGCACTGACTCAGTGGTTGCCATGCTTGCCCTGTGGTTAAATCCTGATATTCTCGTGTTTCCTCCTCAATACATAGCCCCAATCTTATCTTATTTTCTTCACTCGTTTTCGCACTACATCTTTTCTCATTCAGGAAGTCCAAGCAAACAGTAGCTCACACTCTCGGGCAGCGCAGGTCCGCCGCACATCGCAACTGCCCCCGCATCCCTACTGTTTGTGCGCGTGCCACGAGGTTTGAATTCAACACTGACCATGTTATCCAGAGTTTACCCATCAGCGCCGATCGATTGTAGACTGCCAGATGATTTCACTTCCACAGAACTGGTATTCAGGTCAGTCAGCTTCCCATTCTACAATGAGAATGAACGTGATGTCTGATAATCTTCAGGGGTGCTGAGTACTTTGAGAGTCCACACAGATGGTCAGTGGCGATCCAGCCATCCATCAGCCATCCCATCGCCCGACTGCTGTGGTTGGCCTGTTAAGAAAACCTCTCCTGATCAGCATTAAAGCTCGGACTTGCAGCTCTTCCCAAGAAGAGGGGAAGAAGATTCCTTGTTGATAGCCAAGCACCTCAGGTCTCTGTGTTTTCCTCTTCATGCAGCTGCATATTCAAGAGGAGGTGGCAGGCTGGCAGGAGGATGAGGAGGCATAGGAGGAGATGATGTTGGCGAGACACAAGAGGGGACCATTCGTCTAGCCCCTTCCACTGTCAAGCGTGTCATGGGCAGAAGAAGAAGGAGTTGGAGAGCTTTGGAGGAGGAAATGGACAGTCATTGCCATGAGTTAGGGGAGTGAATTCTTTTTTACGACAGCGTTGGTCTCTTGCGCATATGGCAGTTTCCTTCATGCTATGCTGCCTATCTCCCGGACCCCCCTCGCGTTAAAGAATTTATTCCAGCAACCGATTACGGGGTGTTCACTCCTCCTGGACCCACGGACAAGCAAATCTTTCCACTCTCAACCCTGCATCTGAAGGAGTGTGAGAATGCATGCATACCCCAGCAGGCCCTGGTGCCCAAGCTTGAAACGTATTTCCCTTCTGAAAGCGCTAGCGGCAGAGTGCTTAGTTCAGCGGGAACAATAGCGAGGGAGAGTAGGGGCGAGCAGTCAGCTTGTCCAGCAACGGGCAAAGGTACCTTTACAAGGCTTTTGCCAGCTTTTATGTCCCCCCCAGACAACTTCCCTGTCCCCAGTCTCGGCCAGGTATGGCTGAATCTTTACAGAAAGATGTGAGGAGTACGTAGCTGACGACCATCCATCGTCCTAATGATCACAACAGCTCCCTACAACTACTGGGTTTCAAAGCTGGACATGTGGCATACTGGCGCTGTAACGCCTGGGGGGGGGGGAGGGGGGGAGGTTCTTGCCTGCCACTGCCGCTATCTTCTTGTACCGTAGCGGGTTTTTCCAGTTTCAGCTGGTGGCATCATCACCGATAAGCGTACACCCTGTCGTCGACTGACAGCCGCTGACAGGACTGACAGCTTATTAGATGAATAAAAAAAAAAAAGCCCTGGATTTCTCATATTTCCAATCTCCACCAGGTAAGGAGCTCAACCTGAATAATGATCCACTCCTCTCCTCCTCATTTTCCTTCCCCTCCTTCTTTCTTCTCCTCCTCTTTTGTAACAGTAAAGGGCAGAGGAACAACTGGCTATTTTTTTGACAAGGGGGCGCCCCCTGGCTCTAGCTATGTGACTTAATATCATTTAATTTTTTCTGGAGCGGGCGCACCTACCCCCACCCGGTCCTTCCGCTGTTTTCAAACAATTGTTTTAGGGAGGCCACATACAGCGTGCACTCAAAAGGTCTAATTCAATGTTTTCTGGAGGGCCCCCTAGCCGCGGCGCTCCTCTGTTTTAAACATTTTGGATTGCCACTACAGTGCACTCAACTATCAATTTTTCTGGGGGCCACCTACCTGCTCCTCTGTTTGAAAATTTTTTCTTGGACTGTCACACATACAGGCACTCAATACTAGTCTGCATTTTTAACTGGAGTGGGGCAGCCACCTACCTCCTGCTCCTCTGGTTTGAAAAATTTCTGGGACTAAGACGCAGCACATACATGCACGTATCCAAATTGAAATTGTCTCCATAGCAGCCTGTGCCCCACGACAACCTGCATTTGTCTCCATTGCTGACCTAGGCGAAAAAAAAAGATTCATCTAAACCCCGGAATCACAAAAGTCATCCATAGGTAGCTGCCTCCATACAATCGTCACCGTTATCAACCGATGCTGTGTCAAGGCAGAAATGATTGGGTATTGTCTTCATGTAGACTTCGCATCAACGTTGCTTAACTTTGTCTCCACCCAGCTGCTGTGTATAACATCGCACAGCAACTATGACAGCTGACTGATGCAAAACTTTTAGAACATCTGTACCAAGTCATAGTTTTCAGCGCCTGTCTTCGCTTCGATTGCGCTACTGTTTACATTGACCCCTCACGCGCTGGCATATGCCTAAGACTTTAGAACGCTACTAGACTGCTTGGATCAACTTTATACAAAGGTTCTTAGAAGTGGCGTGTTAATTAGGGGAGTCCTGAGACAGGGCTTGGAGTGGGAACGCCCTCGCGCTGGGCGAGCGGGCGCCAGCTCCATGCCAAGGATCCACAACCATAAGTTCTTTAAACACTGCAGCAATGCACCTGTCAGTAATAATCTAGCATACTACAAGTTCACTGCCGTCAGTTGCCATTCCAGTACATGGCTCGCGCCCTATCAAAACGAGCTGTGTCAGGCAGTAGAATTATTGGCTTGTTGTACGTGGCTTCCATGTTAACGTTGGTCGCCACCGGGTGCAACCCAGGACCACCATTGGAAGGGTAAGACGATAAAAAAAACAAAGTCACCAGCTGTCTTTGTTACTAACCTATTTGGCCACAAAATAGACTTGGCAACTTTATTATTATCAGTGTAACCGATTTATTCTGAGAGCTGCTTCTTGGCTCACCTCCTTGGTTCCTCCTCTAAGCATGCCACCCATTGGATTTTGAAGCCTGATCCATTATGGTCATGTCGCATGATGCCACTCTGCTAGCCGCTGGCAGCTCCCACTCTGCATGCCTATCCCTTATGTGTGCGAGGGTCTCAATTATTGCATGTTCTGTTAGATGCGTCATCTGCTTCAGTTCCTGGTCACTCTGTCATGGCCCATCCGCTGGTCTATCGGACTTGCCTCATGACTGTTTTTTGGCATAATGGTCCCAGTGAGGAAGGATTATGCTGCCTCAGAGGCATCCATGCATGCTGCACCCTGCTGTTTCCGCCTGTCCATTCCTCATCACTGGTGTTTCCATCCTTTCTTTCTGAGGTTCCCAGTGTTTCGTCCAAGCTTTTCCCTGTGCAGACTAGCCTTGGTCCCCTTGAAAAAAAAATGCATCGGTTCTCCCATTGACTTCATGGGGTTCCGTTTGTCGGAACTGTCACGCACTCGAGGCATCGGGAAAAGTTTCAATCTCAGACATACGAGTATCCACTGTACGCCGAGCATATTTAGCTCGCACAGTCCGTTCTAATGAATGCCAGCTATCATATCTTGCGCGCTAACAGTAATATTCGATAAAACAAGCACAGGAATCAACTGATTTCAGAAGGGATGACTGCTGACAGCCACTGATTGATGTCCTATTATCAAAGCAACCAAAAAGTCACACAAAAATGGTACCATCATTAAGGTATATCCAATTGTTCAGGTGTAATAACCAAAAACCAAAAGATGGGGGTACTGGTAGACGGTCTAATAGTGGGGGTCCCACATCCGAGATGTACTCGTAAACACAAACAGAAAAAAGGCAGATGTTATGGTAAACAATAACAAACTTATTGAATAAATGTGATTTATACAAGCAATTAAAAGCCCTATAAGAAGGTGAACTAACAAAGATACATCCAAAAAAATTTCACCAATAAGTTAAGAAATTGCTAGGCACAAAAATATCAAGGCAAATCCATCAGGTCATACACGGCTGACACAACGGCTACACCATCCAGAAAAAAGGTTTACATATTTCGGGAACCAAAGGTATATGTAGTATCTCTATGGAAATATATTGTAATCATAATGCCACCATATATTGAAAGTGTAGACAAAGGGTGAGTGATTGGGACCGTTTAAAGATGGTGAATGGGGATAGAGGTATGCCCAAATGTACATAATAATTAAATGTAAATAACAAACACAAGTTGAGTTCTTATTGGACACGTACTGAGATCCCTTGTTCTATCACTACCTCCATATGTGGGGGAAACAATGAGGTCGCAAAAGGGTTGGAGGCAGTAAAACATTTCTTCTATTTCTCTATACACAACAATTGGGCTCACAACAGATTCATCATAGTATCATAGTATCATAGTATATAAGGCTGGAAAAAGACGCAAGTCCCCATCAAGGCCACCTTTAAAAGAATAATCAATTTTTATACCATTACCTCTATATTTATTTTCCTCCGAGGCATCCAGGGCTCTCTGGAACATGTATAACTATAGTCCCCGCCATAACAACCTCTGCGGCCGAGAGTCGCATAGTCCTCAGCGTGCTCGTTACACGTAAAGAACTCTTTGTCTATGTTGATGGTAGGAACCTCCCAACTCTCAGCTGCCTAGAGGATGCCCCCAATTGTCCTGGTCACAGGCCGATTGTTGACAAGATCTTTGGAGAGATCCTTGACTGTCAGTTCAGGTATATCTGTTACACTTGTATGAGGACTCCCTCAGTCATCTTTTTCTAAACTGAATAATCCAAATCTGTGTCTAATATGTTCTTGTGTCTAAGTCCAATCCCCCATTCCCCTAATAATCCTGGCTGCTCCCTCTTCACCCGTATCAGCTCTACTAAGAGACCTGTGTTATACACTGGTGGCCCAAAACTTTATGCCTGCTGCAGTATATTCTCAGCACAACTTTCCTTCCCTGGCTAAACAGTATGCAATCTGTATACCTGGCTGGTGGTGAGAGTAAGGTGGTCTCATGAAATGAGAGAATAAATGGACACAAATGCCATTCATCTTTTGATGTGCTTTCTGATGATGTGCTTCTGATTTGCGTAGGCACTAGCACAGGAAGAAATTTTCCCTCCTTTGTCAGACAGTAAATATCAATGAACTAGGATATTTTTTAAGCAGAGATACAGGATAGGTCTATTTCTTTTCTGGACCTTCTGTTCACAAAGAATAATGGAGGTGACTTGAAAAACCCCTGTTTTTATCATAAAAAAACTGCAAAATCTCAGAGATCCACTCATAATAATATATTGAAATACACAACTGTATACATAGTATTACATAAAAGCACAATCACTACAGCATTGTTACTGTTTTACTTCTGGTTTTGGACCTAATCATTGGTCTTCTTGTATACTATAAATTACCACATGTCACACATTCCCCATCACAATAGCTCAGTATTATTTCGAACAGGTCCATTTGTTTGAATCAAAGAGCAGGCATGTTAACGATTTCTCCCAATTTTTAATCGATAGTAGACTCTCAGTTTAGAACGGCCATAGGAAAATCACAGACATGCATGCACGACGTGGATAACCCCAAATCTCTTTTTGTTTTTTCAATGTTGTGATAAGAAGCATTGCCCCGAGTTTTGAAAGAGAACAGAGTGGAATAGGTTGATTTGGATTGATAAATAGAAAGTGAATAGACTGGGATCAGTGTGGGGTACAATGAGATCTTGAAGAATCAGGTAAAGGGGAGGATCTATGGATCGGAATAGAAGAACCTGTGAAGTTTGATAAGGAACCCCGATGAGTTTGGGGTTGTTATCATAGCTCACGTATTGAATATTTGAACCGGGATCAATCCATGCCCCTTTCCTATACCACAACCTCCTTGAAGCAGTGTCTCAAACGCTAAAATCTGTAACATTTGTGAGGCAGCATTCTGCTGCTTTTAGTCACCAACCCCTCATTGTGTGTGGTCAATGTGAAAGCACAATGTTATGTCGCTATTTTTGGAGAATCTTTGTTTTTGATTGGTATTTTAGTAATAATGCTGGCATGTGGGGTTGGGAAGTAAACTGCTAATGTGCCTCAAACAAGACAGACGCTCATTATGCTAATCATAGGGGTGTGACTTAATGTGTTACAGGTGGTTCGCACACACCTTATTCTTGTGTCCACATGAGAAAACCATCACTATAATGATATATTACAGTCAGAGAGTGGCCTGGTACATTTTTGCTTTCAGGTCCATCACTCAGCTTTAAGCTACCGAACAACGTTATATATCGCTTACATTGATATACTGCATATCATTATACATTCAAAACTCATTCCGGGGGTTTCCTTTAGTTCTAATTTGTATACACGTGGATCCTAGAAAATTTATTAGCACGAACCAACACAGACTAGTTAAGTAGGGGAAGAGGAATGATGTGGGAGTCAAGAAGGATTATCTTTAACTTTGTAGAGCCACCTTTAGTAGTCTGGTTCCATCTTTCCAACATTAAATAACAATTGCTGCTTCCATGACTGTGTTTCAATGACAATAAAAAAACAATTGTCTACAAATAGTATCCATTTTACCATATTTTTATGTAAATGATCCAATATGTTTTCTTTCTTACACAGATGCACCAACTGCTCCTCCATTGGAACGCGTTATTAATGCAGACAGAAACTTTGCATAAGAATAACTTAACGCCGAATGTGCTCCACAAGCTAAGATCATTCAGAATGGATACTTGGGGGATTTTTGTTTGTTCGTTATTGGATGCTCTAGTTAAAGAGAGCTCAGTGCTGGGAATTCAGGTAAGTGGAAGTAGAACACAACTGGCTAGATTCAGACGAGTTGAAGATTCAAGAAGCAATTACGCGATGTAAGTGTTCACCTAGATGACTGTGCTTTTTGAGACCGGTTGACACAAGGCTGCTTAGCTAATTCTCGCCATTCGTAGCGTGTAGCAGAGATCGGCACTACTGACCTGCAGAATCGGTGACGTGTTCGGAAGTCAGCAGCTAGTTGCACATTCTTTCTAATTGGCAAAGTCTGACAGAAAACTGGCAGAAGTTCAGTTTAATATATTTGCCACATATATGTTTTACCTAAATAATGAAATCTTGAGGTGGGCTAACCTTTTTATGTGTGGTTTATTAATTACATCTTTTATTGATGATGTTATTCTGCGCTTCTCGGTCGATTCTGAATTCAACATTTCGTTAGTGTACAGCTCGGCATCTCCTATGAATTATATGTTCTTCAAATAATGAAAAAAAAAAAAATATATATATAATATATATATCATATATATATATATTATATATACCATATGGAAATTAAGGTCATCTGGAGAGTGGAACTGCACGGCATAATCCTTTGATATTTGAAGATAAGTCGCTGCAGTGTCTTTCATGGCTCAAGTTGTTCATAGCTATATTTTGTAGGGAATGCAGAGAGTATAAAATTGTCGATCTGAACGAATGTTCGGTGTATCACACTTATGCTGCAAATAGGTTAGAGGGCAGTGATGGCGAACTCTTTAGAGCGCTTAGTGCCGCAAACTTTCGTACAAGGCCACAAGCCACATTATTTATACATAATGTGTCCAAGTCTATAGGCCAATTAAATCAGTAATTTTTGCCCCTTGTTCTTTGACACTGTTAGTCGTCTCATTCAGGGCCTCCTAAAGACACTACACGGTAAAAAAGAGGAAAGAAACAGTTGAAAGGTAGAGGGATTTGGTCTTATCATTGTAGAAGAGTAATGTAGGAAGATTCTTTGAGTCCTGTCTGGTGATAGCTTCATGTCTGTGGTTGTATGGCTTGGCGTGCCCAGCAGAGAAGGCGCTCCGAGTGCGGTCCCACTCCCTCTTTGGGCACGTCAGTCCTATAGGCTCGCTGCCACACCACTGGGGTTAGGGAGTCTTTATTGTCCATAAGGCAACTATCTTAACATCCAATTAGAGCATGTTCAGGCTATTGTTTGAACCTGAATAAATTGTACAAAATATAATTTTCAACTATTGCCGTAGATTAAGACTGGACTATAGATGTGCTGGCGGCCCATCGAAACTGCCTAAGTTTAAGTTACAGGGTAGAGAGAATGGTAAAGGTGTTGCTCGTAAGATTGAATTTGGTAAAAGGCACACTATTAATTGCAAACCTAAAAGAATGGCTAATTCTATGATATTATTCAGCTTTTGAAGTATATTTAACAGCAAGTTTACCTTTGTCACTTTATCTAGTTTAAATGGATACTTTGTGATATACTTTGCACTACTAGATCTGGCCTTCCACTGCGCAAAAGAATGTATTTTTTGTGATTGACAGCAAGTGGCATATCTATGGTTACGGACCTAAATTAAGACACGTAAGTGCAATGGCCGCATCACATAGAGTTGTGAATATTCGCAGATGAGAATACAGTGGGCTTCTAATTCACACTGTCTGCTAATGATGCTGCTCAGCATGCGATCGCAGTTACGGACATGCGCCCCATAGGATTCTATGGCTCGCATGTCTACTAGAATGGCTTCCTCCCTCTCATGGCTCTCCTGCTGGCCCGCCGGGAGCTGTATCGCAGGTGTAGTTCACATCGGCCCTGGGAATGCGCCGCTTGGAAATGGACTTATAGCAATGTGCTATGTGATGGTGAAATTGATTTCTGTTGTTTATTCATCAGGGTGTTTTATACATGTATAGGGCGTCTCTCCAGCAGTTGTGTTCTAAATGGTATATACAGCTTTCTGTACTTTCCTCACTGTTTTCTAGAATATGCTGTGCATGCTTGCTGTTAGAGGCGAAGCTTCTAATGTTTAGCTACTTGTGAATAACAAATTAGTCCCCGCGGGGCTCAGGTCATGATGATGTCACACAGATGTATCGTCTCATCTATAATCAGCACAACCTCGCTCTGATTATCGTTACTTCTCGAGTGATAACAATGACTTCCGAGGGCTTTATCAGGAGTCCCTTGTCAGAGTCCCTGCTCGGAGTCCATGTCAGAGATATGAGCTCAGGGAGGCATATTTATCAAACTCGCAGTGCTTTTATACGCGCATGGGGCCTGCCACTCTGACAGTCAATGTCGTGTTCCCTTTACTACGTGTCCCAACGGACTCTGCTCATTGCATATTGGTATGATGCTGAGGCATGTTTCAGGTCAGGTGCATGAGTCAGAAAGATCCCAGAATCAGCTGTTGGGGGCTGTAGCAGATGGACATGGAATCGGGGCTCGAGTTATCCTTTCACTGTTATAGCTTAGACTATTGGGTTACATGGGGCTGTGGACTACCCTCCCCCCTAATGCGGTGGGAATTAGCTGCTGCTGATGAATGGGGTAGTAAGCAAGTACGTAACGATGGTTTCCGGCTCAGTCTAGTGGCGCGCTGTCGCCCGGTAGGGCGAGCAGAGTCCTAGTGCCCCCTCGCTTGGAAGCAGCCCTCCTAGTGGCCACACTGCACCCTTCCCCAGCCCCTGCGGACACACTGACCCTGGGACACACTGATCCCCGCTCCCGGACCCCCCGGGGACACCCTGATCCCCCCCATGCGACAGGCACTGAAGGCGTCCCCCCCCCTCTGAGCACGATGTACTCCCGACGCCAGAGCACATTGAACCCCCCTGCGCCCTGTGGGACACAATGACTCCCCACCCCGTCCCCGGCTGATCACCACTAAGTCCCGCGCGGCACATCCTGACTCCCTCCGGAAAAGAAAAATACAAAATTACAGCTTTCTGGTTCGACGAGGCAGCGGCGGCTGCCGCGTCTTCGCTGCGGGCCTCTTCTACGTGCGGCCTGGCTCTGAAGCCGGGCAGCACGTGATCGCCGATGACGTCATCATGTGGCGCTCGCGTGCATTCAAATCCGTGCGTGCATAGCCCCTGTCGAGCGCGTGGCATTCGTGGGACGGGGGCGGAGCAGTGTGAGTTGTAATTCTGCTCTTCTATTTCTGGCGCTGCTTATCCGCGACACATGAAAAGGCCACGTAAAAGGTGCGATCGATCCGATGGTGATCCAGATTGTACCAGTGGTCTTATAGGGCGCGCAGTGGGTACAATTATCGTGGGGTCCTGCTTCCAGTATTTGCCCCGTGGCTCCGCAACTGTAATGCCGGTGATTGGCCGGGTGGGCTGGCACGCGGGCGATCGGACAGACGGGTCATGCACCGGTCCCCCACTCACTTGCGCTAAGCGATGCGTATATGGTGCTTACAGATTCTAGTGGATTGTCT
Source organism: Engystomops pustulosus (assembly GCA_019512145.1). Classification (NCBI taxonomy): domain Eukaryota; kingdom Metazoa; phylum Chordata; class Amphibia; order Anura; family Leptodactylidae; genus Engystomops; species Engystomops pustulosus. The sequence goes on along the minus strand of CM033644.1, from coordinate 89,277,547 downwards.
TTCAGTACTTATATCAGTGTAGAAGTAACCACTGTAATCTATGATGAGATTATAAAGACTAAAGATCGGTCACGTACTTGGCAGTATTTTTTCGAATGTACCTTAGCATGTGTCTGAAACTTCAGTGGTTTTCCTGCCTTGGTAACATAGATAAGTTGTACTCGGTTTATAGCAATATTCAGCCTAAAATAATGCCTCCGTCATGCGAAGCTATGGCAGTAGGCCACCTCAAAAGAAAACCGATGCTGGATAAGAATCCAGGGCTTGACGCGTCTGATAAGCATTCCTTCTGTAGTTCGGATAAGGCTGGCTAGAGACGGAGCTTCCTGTAATAACACTAAAATGGCTTGGGCTTTCTTGGGGCTACTGGGAAGCTGCTTCTAAGCTGTGCCAAGAAGTAAGACTCTCATGGGCTGCTGCTGAGGGCGTAAACAGTAAAGCTTAATTTTGCATACGAGGCAATTCGCGAGAGACATCTCTTAGTGCAGTCTACTAGTCACTGTACTGAATAGACACACCAAAAGTTGTCTATTAGAGGGTGCGTGAAATGTATCACTTAGGCATAGTGGGGCAGAATAACATTATAACCACTAGTATACCTGGCCATTACAGAATGTCGTTCATATCTTGTCCTGCCCTCGTGGTCTATACAGCGCACTCTAAGGAATGTGTGTAAACACAGAGACTATCAGATATATTCTTATAGGCTTTTTATAGTCATGCAACATATTACATAGCTCTGAGCCATCTTGCAATAGTCCCCAGTTCTGCATTGTTAACCTGAATTATTTTTACATAGCAATTACAGACGGGCAAAGTTTGAATCAAACTACACCTCTTCAATTCACAGAGTTTTTCTGTATTTTTCAATGACTATAAAAATTGTGTAGTTTAGCACGAGGGATTCAAAACTTATGAATAAGACATATGGAATGATCTACTTTCATCAAAAAGTGAAAATATTGCTTATATTCTAGGTTCTTCAAAGTAGCCACCTTATCTTTTAATTACGATTTGCTAACACTCTCTGAAATGTTATTTCACTTCACAGTTGTGCCGCTGTCAGGTTTAATAAGAGGGATTCTTGCCTTAGTAAATTGGGATTGGGGGACTCACCAGTTGTGTTAATGGCATAGTAGGTGAGGATACCACGAGCTAGAAAATAGGCTAAAGAAAGAGCTAAAAAAACGACTGGTCCATCATTACATATCAGAAATTAAGGTCCCGTCTGAAAAAATTGGATAAACTTGGAATAGTGTCGCATCAAGGCGGTAGCAAAAAAAATAATTGGCTCACATGACAGACCGCGCACACGTCAAATGCAGAAAGGATAGGACCATTGAATCGCAGGTTATGCAGAAGCTCAGATTAGAGACCAGGTATGGCGCACACATATGTTCTATCAGCAGACACATCTCTACAACAGACTGGTGAAAGGGTAGGAGACTGTGTGCATCAAGCCTATTATGGTAAAATAGCTACTGTCTACTGAACTACTGCGTAAGGACGAGGCAACGAGAAGAGACACCTTGTTTGGGCTAAAGAACACAAGGAAGGGAGCATAGACGTGGAAATCTCTCTTGTCTGATGAGTCGAAATTTGAGGTCTTGGTTCCTAAACCACCATTTCTTGGTGTAATGCAGAAAAGGTGAACGAATTGACTCAGCTTCTACATGCTGGATCCCTCGTGAAGCATGAGGAGGAGGTGTTATGGTGTGGAGGTGCTTTTGCTGGTGACAGTTTTTGCGGGGATTTATTGCAATAATTGAAGTTACAACTGACTGCTAGCATGGTCCAAAGCACCCCATCTTGGCAGTGGCTACTACTCATAGGCAGTTTGCGTTTTATTTTTAAATCAGGTAGGCACTGCGTGTAAGGGCTTTTGAGCCTAAGAAGGAGAGTGATGGGGTCATTTGCCAGATGACCTGGCTCTATAGGCAGTGACGTTCAGACCATGAACCCAAACCTAGATTGATTTGGGGGGAGCGAACGCTACAGAGTGATGGCCAAAGGGCCAACAAGTGCTAAGCCTAATCTCTGGGACACTGGTCGCATCAAGACTGTGGAAGACGATTTTAGGGCACTGCCTTCTTGAAGGGTCTCAGCAAGAGTAATGTCCGGAAGGTTGCAACGCAGTAATCGAACAAAGCTAAAGGTGTCTAGCTTTGAGAACCTTTAATATACTATAATAATCTAATTTTATAAAGTGTCCACCAATCGAATTGCCGTAGCTGGCTTAGAAATCAAAAGGTCATATACCAAATATATAACAATGTACAAACATTGCATTATGAACAATAGGAGTGTGAGGGCCCTGCTTGGGCAAGAGCTTACTTCTATGACTAGTGAAGGTTTGGATAGGGAGTTGATGGAGTTAGCGCACTGTGGTATCTCGCTGGATAAGATCCGTGTGGGTGTCACGCTTCAAGGACGCTGGCTGGCAGGAGACCCTTGATCACAAGTAATCCAACAACGAGGAAGGGCAGGCACTTCCCGATTCAAATTGTGATATTCATTTACAGCCAGATGGAAGAAAAATACAGATGTTTCAGGCTACGGCAAGTAGCCATTTTCAAGTATCTGACTTGAAATGGTAGGCATTGAGATAGCTGAAACAGTTGTATCTTTTTCCACTGTGGGGCAATAAATATCACCACAGGTGACGGGGTTGCACAAGAGGTAAAAGAGATTGTGATAATTGTCGGCAAACCATTCATTTATAAGGGAACTAATATAAAAAAAATTGAATTAAATATATTGATACTAGGAATAAAAATCTCTGCTGCTTGAGGCCAGCCATCAGCCGCCATCTTCTTACAAGGTATAGAAAGTGACTGCAAAGAGCTCTGGAGCTGGTAGGTATCTGGTCTTGGGCCGATAAGCAGATCGTGAGGAGATCAGCAGATGGCTTAGTAAAGAGAGTTGACATTTCATGGGCAGAGTAATTCATTCATTCCTTTGCGAATTGTTGCTAACTCGGTAGAAGTCGTGTAGATGTGCATGAGAGGTATCGAATTAAGGTGAGAGATTAATCTAATATCAGTCCTGGCACATCGATTAGAGCAAGGGTTGGGGGGGACGAATAGACAGAGATGAGAGAAGAGAGATAGGGAGGATGGCCCCGGCATTATTCATAGGCTTTCGTGGATGAGGTTATATTTTAAGTGAATTTGGAAAGGAGTAGTACAAGTGCACCAAGTGTCTAGATGATTTGGGCACCACAAGAAACTGGTGCTATCCGTGTATCGAATTTGGTCTGAGTACAAGCCTGGCTGGCTGCAAGCGCTAGAGAGAGTTTATGTGTAGTGGAAAGACCGATTAGTAGGGTATTTACAGTAGTCGAGTCGAGATGTGACTCTCTTACAGGCAGTTTTTAGAGTTTGTCAATTGTCCAGGTAAATGTCAGTATTCTGACAGATGTTCTGATAGTATTCTGGCTCTGAGCCATGTCCAACCCAAAGAAGTGGCCTGCTGGGTTTCGGTGCATAGTGATCCAGGCAGGATCCAAGATGGGAAGTGAAATCATGGGTCGGTGGTCGGTTAAGTAGATGATGGAAAGACTGAGAAGTTCAGCTCCTAGAAAGATTCACGAAGAAGAGGTACATGATGTCTTAGACGAGGTGCAGCTCGAGAAATTCACTAGTGTTCTGGGATTACAGGCAAGGGTAATGTTAAGTGGCAGAAATTATAATAGCTAGGTATCATCATCATAGAGATGATACTTGTGTAAAGCCAAATCTGAGGATGTGTTGTTGCCAGATGGGGGCAATATGGAGGGAAAAGGAGGTGTAGATGACCAATACAGGACTGAGCCTGCTGAGGACTACCGGCACCACTAAAGGTCAAGATGAGATAAGAAGAAAGGCCCCAAAATAGGAGTATGCTGAAAGTGAGGGAAGAGAGAATACTTCAAGAAAACTCTAAACTCATAGGTATAATATAGAACTATATTTTCAGTAGTTTCGAAGAAGCTTTTTGTTAGTTTATAGTGGGCTACATTGTAAAATTCATAGTTTATCCTCTCATTTGATCTACAATTATAGGGGCATCGAAAATACAAAACTCTTTGTATATAGAAGGTGTTGTTTTACAAGCTTTGCCTGCGCTGGTACATGAAATTAGTGGGCATCTTAGATGGTTCTGTGGGATGTGAATCTCAAGAAGAAGTGCGTGGATAGTGGCCATCGCGACCTGTTTAAGATTTGGTAGGGTTCAAGCTGTTTGAAAACACAGCAGCTGATATTATGTCCTAGATTTCTTAAGCGGCAGGCAATCCTTATGGCTGGTCAGAAACGCCTAACTGGAAGTCAACACAGTTTAAAAGCCCCTAACAACAGTAGTAAGGCCCAAGTAGTTCGCGTCATCTGGAGTTTCACTTGATTCTTTTGTTATATTTGGGGGGGTGAATATCTGAATAAATTAAATTTTTCTATTTCTTAACATGTATCTTTGGAGTTGCCATTTTGTTAATTGTTCGGTTGTTTACGTATGGTGGCCAGACGGAGTATAGGTTGGTCAACGCATGCGACTCTATACGCTAAGCCGCTACAAGTCTTACATAAGGGCAGCAATGGACTGTATGCAGAAATATTCCAGATATGTTTGGGCCGATTCGCCAAAATCTTGGTGTGTTTGCACCAACTTCCTAATCATATATGATGGTATGCGTATTGCAAACATATGCATATACTTTAACAATCTAAACAAAGAAAAAAAATTAGCAGAGAAATGTCTGATTGATCCATAATGTAATTAAAAAAACGGCCTATTGCAATATAAGTTATTTTTAGTGTACAATTATTTTACATTTCTTAGAGATGTGTTTTACTGAGAACATAAGCATAGTCTTATGATACGTACCACGATTCGTGCACCAAACCATGTTAAATGTATACAATATCAGTGTGCTGGAGTTAAGGACACGCCTACTGATACTATCATTGTGCGTGGGCAACAATGGCTTTTATTCTTGAATTGACATTTGCAGTGAGTGGATTGAATCGCCATTATTTTTTGCTTGTTAGTAAGATCCTACAGGCTGTTGAGCTCAAATGGTGCCCATCTAAAGGGTACATGCAGCTTCCTCATGTACAAATAATCCTTTGTATTCCGCATCAATCAGCTAGCAAAATCTTACTGGTCATTTTTAATCGTTCTTTGAGGACCTCCAAATCATGGTTGAGGAGTGTGGATTTCACTAAGCGTTTAACAATTACAGAGACTCTGCATAGTTTTAGATGCTAGTGCTTATCTTATCAAGCTGTTGTCTTTTTTGGATGAATACCATGTAACGTGTAAAGGCCAAGCCAAATCATTCAGGGCTAACACTGATGTTACTTAAAACTCTACTACCCCTTTTCTGTTACAACTGTCAGCTTAAACTAAGAGATGAGAGTATCCTACTAGGCGAAAATGCATGAAAAATGTCTGCATAGAGACTGTATGCTGAAGAAAGTGACATGCCTGAAGCTATTTTCGCAACCAATTCCAACCGTGTTAAATCACTGTAGAAAGTGGGCAGTGTGAATGAGTGGTTTTTCTAAACATACCTTTCCAATACTGTGGATTTTTCATGTGAGTATCTGCCCTATACAAGATGTGAACGTGAACATGTCTGCATGTTGGGATGTGGCCTTTGAGTGTTTACACTTTATATTCCAGAACATTTGCATATAGTCCAGTATTACTAAATGTCTAAATAGATAGCTAGAGCTCATAGTAGGGACACCTTAAACTGCTCCAGATCAACAGAGTATAGGATAAAAATACCATTAGTGCAAGCAATAATAGAAAAAATATGTGTTACTGTTCTGGGATAAAACCTTGTGGGCGTGCTGGGGCGTAACAGGGGGCAAACTTGTTAGAAAGACGACATAAAATAATTACATTATGTAAGAAATTATCCTGGAAACAAAACATAGGGGCAACTTGAACTGTCGATTCTGTGTGGGGTGTATGGGCAAATGATGTAGTAGTGACGAGGGGTTTAAGAATGCCTGGCATGCTGATATGACTGCCTATTGTACCCGTCCTAACTGGCTGGATGTTCTATGTCTTTAATACTGAGTAATACTTTTTCGTAACATCAGTTGCCTCCTCTTAGATAATTAGACCCTTGTCTTGATTGATAATTTTTCTCCAACAGACTAAAGAAAGGCTTATTACTATTCTTCGGGATCTGAGCCTGATGATCACTTCATATCAATTGGATTTCCTAATAGGATCAAAGTATGGCTAAGCCCAACATGAACTTGTAAAAGTTACTGCGAATAATATCCGAATGGCAAAGAAATTCATTTTGGCTTGTCACCAGGTGACAAGGAGGTAAGGGCTACTGTCAATATTAGCTCATATTCTATTTTTTGTCAGCACCTTTCATATGTGAAGTTAAAAGTTCCAACTACAGAGGCACCAACTCATACATCAACAAAGCTGAGTTTATGATTGATGCTGTGCAGTTAGATCAATGTGACATATGCATTATGGATGACAGCTCAAGACACCCTTCTCTACTGAAAAATGTCTGTTAAACACGTCTCGCTCACATCAATTTGTATGAAAAAATTGAGTCACATTCCTTCTGTCATTTTTATCGTTAATCTACGAAATGAGAGGATGCTACAGTCAACATGATAGCAAATTAATCTTTCGAGGACATTAAAAGTCCATTACAATCTTTGGCGCTTTTAGCCTTTTTCCCATAGTTTTGATCCCCTGCTGAATCCATAATAACATGAAAATCTGGTGCTAGATGTCCATTATGCGCTACATACATTATGTATTTGCATTTTGTTCCTTGTAGTAAAGCACAAAACCGCCATTTGAGAGAAGTTCTACGGCCGGGAGAGAGCTTAAAGGGTTAAATATCTACTACTCTGCCTGTCTCAGAGGTGCATGTGTATATGGAGAGGAAAAGACATCGCAATCTTCATCGTGGTAGACATCTAGCCTTGATCACTAAAGAAGTAACACTAAAAATAGGGCATCTTTGCAGGCCTGTTTCTTTACAACTAAACAGAATATCCTAATTTTCATTCTCTAACATCTAATCTAAATGATTCTCAAATAGACAGTCAGACCGATGGCTTTGGAATACCGCCCTTAAGGACGCAGGGTTTCCGCTTCATTTCTGTCTCGCTCTCACAACTTCAAAAAAAATCGCATAACTTTTCATTTTTAAACGTAGTGACATATCCTTTGTGACGGGCTTTATTTGTGCGTACAAATTTTACTTTCCGTAATATTATTATTTTAAAACATGGCCGTGTCTGCGAAGCTGAAAAAAAATTCGCATATGTGCATCAAGTTCTTGTGGGGCTTTTTTTCGAACATGATGACTGTGCAGCGTCAAATACAAGCACGCTCATCTTTATTCTTGGTTGGCGGTGCACGCGTGATATCAAATTTTATAATAATGCAGTTTTTCTATTGTGTTTTGTACGATGTTCAAAAATTATAACGAATGTTATAGCAAAAATTAAGAAAAAATTTTTGCTAATCTTCTGATGCTAAACTTTTTCATACTTGGTGCCCGGAGCTGTGTGAGGTGGTCATTTTTTGAGCCGAAATGAGGCGAGTTTGCATGCTAGCTGAATCCCATTTTGAGGTCTGTGCGACATTTTGATTAATTTTTATTTCATTTTTTATTGTGATGTAAATAATGTGTAAAAGTCGCATTTTCGGAACATATTGGGCGGGCCATTTTCGCGCCTTCGGTAGGTCAGCGGCCGCCGTCCGTCAATTACGCGTTTTTTTTTTATATTTTGATAGATCAGGTGTAAATGGAACAAATCTCTAGTGCATTTTGGTACGCTGGCGATACTATATTGTTTGTGATGTTTTAACTGTTTATTATGTTTTATTATCAGTTCTAGGGAAGGGGGGTGATTTGAATTTTAATATTTTATAATTTTTTTTATTTTTTAAACTTTTTTTCTTCTTTTTTTTTCCATATTTTCTTATTACGCATCTAGGGTACATTACCCTAGATTGGTCAGATCACTCGTTCTACTCATATAGCTGCAGTACTACTTTGTATTGGGCAATATATGGCTTTTGCAGACGCGTCTCATTACATTGAGGCCACTGGCTCATTGTAACGAATGCTGTGCGAGAAGCCCTAGTGCCTGCGCGTGCAAAAGAAGTACCCGAGGCTACCATGGCGAAAAAAAAAAGTCGGCGCCGGACCCCCGATACGTTCAAGGGTGCTGCGATCGGCAATGAAAGATTGCAAAGGCAAGCACTCTGACTCAGCTAAAATGCAAGAAAAACCCACCATCCGTTTGTATGAGTAGGGAGTCTCGAGCCCTTGAGCGCTGCTTCATACTTATCTTCATTTTCCTCGCGCCGTAGAGCTACGGCAGAGCAGAACGTTAAGGGGTAAAGGAAATTTACACATCTGCTGTTATAGTTGTATTCACTCAAACTCCGTTTCTTTTATGCGCGGCATTCTATATAGGTCTCGGCCAATCAGCGGCTGGGTGTAATGGGAGGGATCATGGGGAGAGGCCTATTGACCTTCTGCATACAAGGCTAGGTGTTTGCTGCATATTGCAATAAACACTAAACTGCCATTGACTCGATTAACTAACTCCCACTTTCCATCAAGGAGCCTGCTCACAGTCCATAAAAACAGGGAGGGCATTTGGAACTAATTTGGAAAGTAAGCGTGAAGCGGCTTGAATACAGTAGCCGCCACATAGAAAATGGTGCAAATGCTTTGTCTTTCGTCATTGACGACATTATTGATGAATCTTTTAACACACAAAACCGCTTTGCAGTGCAGGGCAAAGGATATTGATAGAGTCACTGAAAAGTACAATTTGTGACAACAAAAAACAAGGCCCTCATACAGCTCTGTACATCTATATAAAAACACATAGGGAGGCAGAAACACGGAAACACAAAATGAAAAAGCATCGGACAAGCCGTTAGAGGGATTAATACGCAGGATGGCTTCCAGGCAGGTGAATAAAGCTGCCTATACTTTAATAGTAGGTAAAATAAGAGGAACGTCGCTTTCATTAAATAAAGGTAACTTTATTTAAACAAAATGTGCTGCAATGTCCCGTGCTAGTACAACTCTGTGCTGGCTCACGAGAGTTCGGGGCACTCGGGTAGCAGTCAGGAGCAAGGAGGGTAGATGAGGGGCAAGCTACAGTGTTGTAACTAGCAGGCCTTTTGCAAGGGCCTGGCAAAGAGTTTCTATATTGCTCCCCGTGATTGGGGCCGCGTGGTTTGTACAGTAGGTTAACTTAGATTGTGAGCCCTCATTGGAAAAAGAGACCGATTTTGGGCAGCTCGATGTGAGGCGCTGCGTAATCTATGTGCGGCTATATAATAAAAAAGACAGGTAGAGCTCCAGACATTGTTGCGGGGGGGGGGGGTTGAGGGCTTGATAATGGTCAGAATCAATTGCATTTCAAAAAATTTTTTAGATCATAGGTCATAAAAAGCAAAAAATTTAATTAGAACCTTTGCTATTGCAGAATACTCATTTCTTACGAGAGTATAGGCTATATTGGAGAATTATCAGACCTGCCTATAATATCCCAGTACGAGCGTGGTCAAAATACTTTATATTGTATTTTGTTCTGTGCAATTTATGCATATAACTGAACATTCGATATTTAGGAAACAAATATAAATGGTGTAATCCAGGTGGCTTCGGTATCTCCTCATTCATGCGCTTGCTAATAAATGGCAACATGAGAAGGTGTCTGCTTCTCTGATTTATCTTGACTGATGGACGACGCTAGCAGAGCGGGAAATTGAATCTAGCCAGTAATAAAAGTCTCTTAGGGAAACACTAAAAATGCGCATTCTAGAAATTTCTGTTAATTCAGCATAGGATTGGTAATGATGTGGATTATTCATCTGTTAGAAGATATCTATCTGCTAGAAAATTGTGGCATGATGCGTGCTGTCGCCATCTGAAGATGAGGATGCTGCAGCTTCAACTATAAGGGTATGTTATTAAAGATGATACTAACACAAATCAAAACTTGTAATATGTTATGCATTGTAATATGAATGGAGAGCTTTATCTATTCATAAATTTTGCTCCAAAGTCTCTTACAATTGTAAGAGAATCAAAGTAGGTTATCCCCACTGATGACAAACTATTTGTGCGAGGCACATTAAGGGTTATTCACTTTCATCAGCAAATCATTTATATAGTTTGTGTATAACATCCAAGTTGGAGCGAGTTTCAATATTACTATTTCTTTAATGGAATTCGGGGCTCATAGGGCAGTTTTCTAATCTTTATTAAAAGGAAGCTTCATTGGTTACTCCTGTGGGGGAAACATCGTGTGCGCTCTTGTTACTGTGATCTTCACAGCAGGTTCCCAAACCGTAAATTTTATGGAGGGGGAGAGGTAGATAATGAGACTGCTCTTAAGGCCCCAGAGCTATGGTTAATCCCTCCTTTAACAGAGTTTCTTCATTTACCGCAACGTACTCCTCGTACTTTCTGGCTAAATATTCCATGACTCCAAATATAAAAATCTATCTTCAAAATGTTCTTAATGAACAATGATACTGTATCATGGTCAGAGTAAGCGCCTGCTTGCCACTGCCGGCTGTGATAACGTACTAATAGCATTTTAGTAATCATTTTTCGGCAGGTTTTTTGCCTGAGTGTTGGGCATGTTCGCAGGGTACTCAGGCACTGACCAGCCAGTGTCAATTAAACCTCGGCTCTTCTTTAGAGCAAATAGAATATGCATATAGAATAAGTATTAATCAGCTACTAAACTATAAGAGCGCAGAGGGGAGTCAATCTGTGCTAGAGGAGCGGCTATGTAACCACAGGAGTAGTCCAATATGTTAATGTCATTGCTTTATGCTAGCATCTGTGCTTATGTGTTTTTGTCCTGTGTGTGTATATATCTATTATGCTCTATGTTTTTCAATGTGTTAATAACGCTTAATATTAGCATTCTTCAGAGACCTACTCTCACCTAAAAGCATAAATGCACTTATTTTAGATTACTACGGCGTGGTGACCTTTGCTCTAGTGGCTCTTATAGCATTGATCCTGTTCTAATAGAGGCGATAAATGACCTATCTAATAATAAGCCCAGAGGGTAGTTAACTAGGTACTTGTTTACCTAATCAGATGGCAACTCATTTCGTTTAGGGGCAAGATGTGGTCATACCATAGTGGGCCCATGTCAAGCAAGGGGGGCGTGCCTAGGTTCATTTCTATCTTCCGTGATCCTTGCTTTATACCCTTTATAGCATGTGACTTAAGCTCATTGCTGTCACCCTTAAAATTCCTCTGATGACATGGAGTATATTCAGCAATATAAAATACAGAGGTATGACCTTACTATAGGGACATATTAACTCCTTTGCGGGATGGAGGCGAACGGTAACAATCTTACAAATTATCATTAATCCTTTTTTTCACCATTGTGGCATTGAGGGGAATGCAAATGGGGTAAGTAAGCAGATCTATTCCATGATATTAAGCAAGGCAGAGCAGCAATGGCACACCCTCGGTCATTTTGGGGGCAGTTACATCTGAGATAACATAAACATAAACTAAATAGATACACATATCTACTAGTTAGCCTAAGAGCGCCGATGAATAGAGTAGAATCAGCAATTGCTACTCGACAGGATGAAGCTGTCAGTAAAGGCAAGGTTTCCATAACTGGGCCTCACCTTATAGCATTTGAATCTTATACAATCAGTCTATTACGAACAGGTCCGCACTGTTCTGAATACCTTCATCCCCCCATCAAACTGCTAAGAAAAACCTATACCAACAGGCACCTCTGTACACGGGCACCTGCGCTTTCCCCTTCCTTCCGCTTATATGTTCCTCTACTGTGTGACTGTACATTTTCGTATTTGTTATTATTTGATGTTTTTGTGGTTCCTAATGTCTTATCAATCTATGTTATATCTTGCTGCAGATACATCTGTGGCAAAGGCGATTTTCGCATGGGGAATATGAGTATGTACTGTATAAACACTTGTTCGACGTTACAATCCTCTAGTCCCATATACATAGTCTTATCAGTTATGGTCAGATTCGAGTACGGGAATGTCCTTTTCAGGATTGAAAAAGGTGAAGAAGCTTATACTGGGGTCATGGCCTGTTTCTTAATGAGGCAAATATTCTTTCTTTAATACTCGCTATTTTGTATTGCTTCCTGTTTTGTGGATTACTATTTAGCTTTAACCTCATTATGAAATTCACGGAATGCTCTAAGGATGTATCTATGAATCTCTTTGTCCTATCAGTTTACAATGAAAATGATAGTCTCAATGCAGGGGCTGGACGATTCTCAAGGAGTAAGTCAACAATATCTTGCTGCAACGCGATAATGATTGGCAGTGGAAACCCCAAACGTGAGGACAAGAGAGCATGGGATTTTAACCTTGATTCCTATTGAGCATCAATATCTGAATCTAATACACTTTCTTTAGCTAAAAATTGTTTCCGTGCGCGTACATATATCCCGGCACAGACATCAACTTTTACTTATGGGCTAATGACTGGGCGCTGGCATCTGGGGTGTGTTCGCGGCTTGGTTGGCGCATGTCTCGTCTCTCTAGCTTCTGCCATGTCGGCTGCCTGGCCTCTTCTAAGCACTATGTCATGTGGCCAGATAATTGTCATCTAAGGGTCCTTATCTCATTCCGTGCACATTTGTGCGAAACATTTACCCGCATATATGTTATCTGATCGTATAAATGCAACAGCCGTGCGCATGACTTTCTACTTTTTTTTTCCCCTGTCATCCTATGGAGGCATGCTGCTGATTTTATGTGATCAGATACAACTTATGGGGTAGTACGGTACAATGTTACATAGGGTAAAGGACCTTAGTATGACACTGCATCCTTCCAGGTTAGTCATGAAGTGCGCGGCTTTCATCATGACTAAACTAGAATATAGTAAGAAAAAGATAGCAAGTATGCAAATCAAGATTTCCGTAAAAGGAGATCGGCTACATCACCAAAAGGCAGGGCAACAATGTCAATACAAATCAGTGTGGTGTGTATGAATGATCCTCAAAGAGATATAGATTGATTCAAATAACAAATACAAAGTTTATTGAAGACACCATTAAAAACATTTAAAATTGCATGAAGGAATTCATGCGAACAAAGGGAATGGTTATGATGCAACCAAGAAACCCTCCACACTCACCCCTGGATATAAGAATGCAGTTAAATCCTGTCACAAAAATTCATTTGTAGGTATTTATGGCTGGAAGAAAGCAGGTGGGCACATAAATCCTAACTATAGTAAAGGCACACATAGCCAATCAATACATAAACCGCCACATGCTAACGCCAGAGCCACATATTACCAAAGTTGGGACTGCATTCGGGGGGTGTGGCTGCGAGCCCCACGCGTATCGCCACTTTTAAATGTTTTTAATGGTGTATTCAATAAACTTTGTATTTGTTATTTGAATCAACATTTGACTTTATAGTACATCACAGTGTAGTTGAAGTTGTTTGGAAAGGACACAAGGGCTGAGCTCTCTTCAAACATACTTGGTATTTAAAACCTTGGTGCCGGTGGGTGCCGCCATCTTGGCGGGATTATTGCTCTCTGATGACAGCATGTGACAGCCTGGAGTCTGTACGAGCTTGACACTTCTGAAGGTCAATTACAGTGTGTTGGTGGCACACTGTAAACAATCTGCAGTAAATCCACTGTATACCGTATATACTCGAGTATAAGCCGACCCGAGTATAACCCGAGACCCCTAATTTTACCACCAAAAACTGTGAAAACCTATTGACTCGAGTATAAGCCGAGGGTGGGACATGGATTGGTCACAGACACCCCCCCAGTATATAGCCAGCCAGCCCCCTATAGTATACAGCCTGCCCCCAGTAGTATACAGCCAGCCCCCAGTACTATACAGCACTGCCCAGCTTGCCCCCAGTAGTATACAGCACTGCCCAGCTTGCCCCAGTAGTATACAGCACTGCTCAGCTTGCTCCCAGTAGTATACAGCACTGCCCAGCTTGCCCCCAGTAGTATACAGCACTGCCCAGCTTGCCCCCAGTAGTATACAGCACTGCCCAGCCTGCCCCCAGTAGTATACAGCACAGCCCAGCCTGCCCCCAGTAGTATACAGCCCAGCATTAAAAAAAACAATAAACTTATATACTCACCCTCCGGTGGCCCCGATCTGCAGCGCTGCTCCCCCGATGTCCGCGCGGGTCCTCTTCTGGCTTCCGCGTCAGTCCACTGTACATTGCGCAGGACGCTGCCATTGCTGTCTCCCGCTGATGATGTCATACTAGGCGCCCAGTGCGATGTACAGGAGGTAGAAGAGGTGCCGGGAAGCCAGAAGAGGACATTGGGGGAGCAGCGCTGCAGAAGAGGACATCGGGGGAGCCAGAAGACGACATCGGGGGAGCAGCGCTGCAGATCGGGGCCACCGGAGGGTGAGT